>VUQS01045827.1:0-15182 GCA_015108495.1 Heterochromis multidens
ATCACCAAGCACAATGCAAAGCGTCAGATGCAGTGATGTAAAGCACGCCACCACTGGACTCTAGAGCAGTGGAGACATGTTCTCTGGAGTGACGAATCACACTTCTCTGTCTGGCAATCCAATGGATGAGTCTGGGTTTGGTGGTTGTCAGGAGAACAGTACTTGTCTGACTGCACTGTGCCAAGTGTAAAGTTTGGTGGAGGCGGGATTATGGTGTGGGGTTGTTTTTCAGGAGTTGGGCTTGGCCCCTTACTTCCACTGAAAGGAACTCTTAATGCTTCAGCCCAAGACATTTTGGACAATTTCATGCTCCCAACTTTGTGGGAACAGTTTGGGGATGGCCCCTTCCTGTTCCAACATGACTGCGCACCAGTGCACAAAGCAAGGTCCATAAAGACATGGATGAGTGAGTTTGGTGTGGAAGAACTTGACTGACCTGCACAGATTCCTGACCTCAACCTGATAGAACACCATTTGGGATGAATTAGAGTGGAGACTGCAAGCCAGGCCTTCTCATCCAACATCAGTGTCTGACCTCACAAATGTGCTTCTGGGAAAATGGTCAAAAATTCCCATAAACACACTCCTAAACCTTGTGGAAAGACTTCCCAGAAGAGTTGAAGCTGTTATAGCTGCAAAAGGTTGGCCAACATCATATTTAACCCTATGGATTAAGAATGTGATGTCACCCATATGTGTGTGAAAGCAGACAAGCGAATACTGTTGGCAATATGGTGTATCAGGACACAATAAAAAAATAACCTGGTCCTCAGTAGGCCTTACAATTAGGTAAATACAACCTCATATGAACAACAAAACAAAAATCAAGCCAAAATGCAGAAGTAGTGTGTGAAAAAACTAAATATACCTTTACCGCTTCCATAAGAATTAAGTGGGTAAGTAGCAGCCAGGTGCCGCTACTTAGCCACTTGATTCATTGATCATCAGTAAGTGTAAGCACCTCTATGAAAGCAGAAATTTTGTCAGTTTGCGGGACTGGAACATTCAGGTGTGTGTTAAGACAATACTAAGGAGGAAAGATATCAGCTATTATCTTAAAGAAGCAACTGTTGATGACCATCAATCTAAGCAGGGTTATAACGTCATTTCCAAAGTCCATCATTCAACATTAAGAAAGATTATTCACAAGTGGAAAACATTCAAGACAGATGCCAATCTTCCCAGGTATGCATGTCCCAGCAAATTCACTCTGTCAGACTGTGTAATGCTCAGAGAAAAGCCCAAGAGCTACATCTCAGACTCTACAGGCCTTAGTTAGCATATTTAATGTTAAAGTTCACAACAGTACAATTAGAAAAAGACTGAACAAGTATGGTTTGTTTGGAAAAGAGCATGGCAGCACAACTTGGCAATGGGTATTGGTATGGACCCCATCGGCTCAGGACCCACCATCACCACTTTCCCAGTTCCAGGCTGGGTCTTGCTGACCATCCCTTCACCTTTATACAGAAGCTGACAGATGCAGGAAACAGAACCTGAAACATCGGAAGGGAAGATGCGCATGCTGGAGCTGGTAGGAGTGGTGCAATTTGTGGAGGGGCTGCTAGTACGTCCACCTGGAGGCGGTGGTCATTCTGGCTAAGGACCACCTGGCCATGCACCCAGGCACCAGGCAGCTGGTAATCAGGAGTGGGAAACCACCCAGGCTATGCTGGATGGCTCCCTGAACTAGGCGGTGGGGGGTATGTGGCAGCGGGTTGTGGTCTTAGAGGTGGAGCTCGTTGGTTCAGGGTTAGCTTCAGGTGAAGTGAGTGGCACACATGTAGTACAAGAGCTGATCACTCCATCTCCCTATTTCAGTAGTGTGCCTGAACCTGGAAGAGGAGAGTATGAAATTGAAAAATGTCATGATTCCATTGGGAAAAACCAGGGAAAAAGGACTTAAAAGGAGAGCACACCATCAGCTGAGCTTAGCAGAAGGGTGGCTTGGTTAACGTACTACATGCGTGTGCTTTAAAAATAAAATGTGACAACTGAACAAACTGTATTGGCATTCTGTGCTGGGGAAACCCACAAGTGACTGAGTCTCATGCCACACAAGTTTCAAGCATGGAGGTGGAGGGGTGATGATTTGAATTTGTTTTGCAGCCACAAGACCTGGGCATCTTGGAGTCATTGAGCCCACCATGAACTTTTCTGTATACCGAGTCAAATGTGGGGCCATCTGTCTGACCTAGCTTTAATTGGGTAATGCAACAGGATAATGACCCCAAACGGACCAGCAAATCTACAACAGAATAGCTTAGAAAGACAAGAATCAAGGTGTTGCAATGGTCCAGTCAAAGTCCAGACTAACCAAATGCTGTAGTGACACCTTAAAAGAGCTTCACATAAACAAATGCCCGCAAACCTCAAGGAATTGAAGCAATGTTGTAAAGAAGAGTGGGCCAAAATTCCACCACAATGATGTGACAGACTGATAAAGTCATACAGAAAATGATTACTTACAAATTATTGCTGCTAAATGTGGTTCTACAAGCTACTGAATGGTGGGGAGTTTTTTCACGCACTGCTTTTGCATTTTGGCTTTTGCTAAAAAAAATAATGACACTGTCCTACATTCCATCTATTGTTTTTCATCTCAGGTTGTATCTACCTCATTTTCAGACCTGGTAATAACTAGATAATTTTTTGTATAATGTCCTGATATGTAAAACCTTAGGATTGACAGAACTGACTCCTATAATAATGTTTAACAGTACCCAAAAACTTAAATGCGATACAAAACCCTGGGACCATGACAGTCTTAGTGATCAAATTCAAGTCTCAACTCTGTACTTTATCTTGTGTTTTCCCTGTGTTTTCTCCTGTTATTCTGAAACTGTGCAGGACAGTTTATATTATATGTCCTAACAATGAGGCTGAGGGACAAATGGGACAGGTCTCCCTTATCTCCAAATGAAATGATTTAAGGATGAGACAAACAAAACAATCATTCACAACCAGTCATCCTGTGCAATAACCTTTCTTGTTATTTCATTGTTTTTTTGCCTTCAGTATTGGTCTGCAATGAAAATTTTAAAAGAAAGCGTTTGGAAAAATAAGTCACAATACATTATACTTTCAGCCACATGTCAAGTAATCAAAGACACAAAGCAAAAGCTTGTGTTGCTGAATTACATGGTTAAAAGGAAGGAGTTTTAAAATCACAAATTGATTGTTGAAACTCAACCCACATCACCACAGCATTTTGTGACAATAAATATCTGAATGGTGAATGTACTTTTAACCACTAATGAAAAGAGCACTCCTACCTGTTCCCATGTCATACAGGATTGGCATATGAGGCTGTTTGATGGCAATGGGAAACACAGCTTCATGGTTTTCAAACTGGAAAGTGGCTAAGTACAAAGATATAAAGCTTACTTAAGGTTCATTACAAGGGGAAATCTTATTCAAAGAAAAGAAAATGGTCAGTTCATTTGCAGTGAATGAGAACGATCTAAAAACTGTAGAACACATTTGAGAGAGAAACACATTCATTTTGTTCACAGTCATTTTGTAGATTTCATTTCTTGTATAAGCATGTGTATTTCTAGTTAATGTCTCATTTCTTATAAACATACCAAGGTCTCCAGTGTTTATATGGTAGACAGTGCTTGTATAGGACACTCCAGCCAACAGGTCATTCAGGACAATCAGGCTGTTAGACTCGATAATCAGTCTCTTCTCTCCAGAACCTGTTTATTACAATCACAGAATTTCAAACAACATCTGATTAATCATAAACTACAGAACACACCAGCTCCAGACCATGTTTATTTTTGATCAGTTTGTTTAGATTTAACCAAGGTAATAATGGATGCAAAGCAAGGTAACAAATGACACAAAGAATGGATCCTTGCATCAGCAGTTTAGGCTGTTGATGGTGGTTTAATGGTATGGGGGATATTTTCTTGGCCCACTTAAATGCCACAGCCTACTTGAATATCGTTGCTGACCATGTCTATCCCTTTATGAACACAGTGCATCCATCTTTTGATGGTTGCTTCCAGCAGGATAACACGCCATGTCACAAAGCTGAAAATCATGTCTAACTGGTTTCTTGAACTTGACACTGTACTAAAATGGCCTCCACAGTCACAAGATCTTAGTCCAATAGAGCACCCTTGGGATGTGGTGAAATGGGAGATTCAGATCATGGATGTATAGCAGACAAATCTGCAGCAACTGCATGATGCTATCATCACATAATATGGGCCAGAATTTCTGGGGAATGTTTACATCAGCTTGACTCTATGCCACAAAGAATTAAGGCGGTTCTAAAGGCAAAAGGGAGTCAAACCCAGTACTAGCAAGGATAGTGGTAGACGAGAACTTCCTCTTCCTAACAGACAAAGTCTTATCAGATAAATAGGAGGAAAACGAGAGCCAGAGATACCAGTCAAAACCTTACACTTATTAAGTAAAACAGTATCAAAGGCTGTCTTGATGCATGGTCAATCATCCAGGTAAGGAAATCCCAGAAAGTTGATTCTGTTCATCTGGACATTGCACCTTCAGTGGGATAAACATTTTGTCACTCATCCAAATGAGTTCTTCACTCTTGCAACTGAAACTCGAGACTGAGACTCGAGACTGAAGAAATCACTTGCATGAGTGACGGAATGTTTCTCCCACTGAAAACACAATGTCCAGATGAACAGAATCAACTTTCTGGGAGTATCAAAGGCTGCACTGAGATTGAGTACAGAATAATTTCCCTGCATCAGAGGCCATGAAAAGATCACTACAGAATTTTAAAAGAACAGTCTCAGTGGAGCACTGCTTTAGAAAACCAGATCGAAAAGTCATTTGCATCATAAGGATATGAACTGACATGCCATTTATTAGGAAATTTTCTCATAATTTGCTATAAGTGGCAATTTTTAAATAGGCCATATTGGTATCAAGATTAGCTTTTTTTAAGTAAAGGAATTACCTCAGCATGTTTAAAGTAAAGAACACAACCTTGCCTCAGTGAGCTGTAAATAATAGACAGCAATGAAGGACCAATGCTGGTGAGTCCCAAATAGGACAGAAAATGGTAATAAATCTAACAAGGCTGAAAAGGGTTTCATCTTGCCTGTTATTGTAACTAAATTGTTAAATGTAATTGCAGAGGAGTAAATGACTCAGGGCACTGAGGCACTTCATAAGGGAAGGAACTTAAGTAGATTTAGGATCTGAAGTCTATCACCTTTTTCACAAAGTGATTGAGAAACACACAACAATCATCATTGGAGAGTATCAGAGCATGCTTAGGTGGGACGGAAACAGTGCTGTTAATGGTTAAAACCCTGGGATTATTCTCATTACAGTTTATGAGATTGTTGAAATAAAAAGATCCAGCCTCTTTGACTGCATCATTATAAGAGTGTAGAAGTTCTTTAAAAAAAATTCTCAATGGCTAACCAAACCTGTGGTCTTCCATAGTCGCGTTGCTTTTCGAGCCACAAGTTAAATAAGAATCAGAACCAGAATGCTTTAGTAATCCAAGGGGGAAATTGTTGAACCAGGATGAGCGAAAAACTACAGGGCAATGACTAATTTTGCCATGTTATTCATTAAAAGAATTAACAATTAGCTCAACATTACATCACAAAAATTAAAGAGAGAAGAAGATCTGAGATAGCAGAGTCATCAATAAAATGCCTGCACCTAAAACAAACTTGAAGGACTCATTGAAAGAGACTGATTTATGGTCACTTAAGGCAATTTATTTTATGTGCAAATGGTCGAGATTAATACCATAAGTGAAGATCTAGTCCGAAATAAGCCCTGCAATGTGAGTTAATGGTTAGATAGGGCCAATGGATTTTTTTGTCACTAGTCTGTATATAAATAAAGTTCTCAAAATAGAATCTCACCTTTGACCATCCTCTCTTGATGTGGAATATCTGTTGTCAGAATGCCTTTAGACACATTTATGAACACCTAGAATAGAAATACTTGAATAAATTAAAAAGCACTTAGAGTATCCAGACCTATATAATCATCTGCATTAGTATTAGTATACAGTAGTGTGAAATATATATAATGTAGGCATACAATAATTGGGCCACCATCAAAGGAAAATCTTAATAGGTTATGTCAGTTTAATGTCCTAAAAGCTACAGAATAGTGCAATAAATTCATGCATTGTTTGATTGCAAATAACACTCTCCAAGTAACAAAAAACAATTGTTTTGGATACGAGTCTGTAAGTATGTCCTTCCATTCATTTTCTGCCATTTATACGGATTCAGATTGCGGGGGCAACAGCCTAAGCAGAGACACCCAGAACTCCCTCTCCCCAGCCAGCTCCACCAGTTCTACAAGGGGAAGAGAGAGGCATCCAAAAGCCAGCAGAGAGATGTAATGTCTCCAGTGTGCCTAGTGTCTGCCCAAGGGCCTCCTAAAAGGCCAAATGGTGGTGCCAACCCAGAATGCATTGCAGTTCCCGAGCTCAATTCTTGGTAACAGAGGGGAGTTGCTGCCCCAAGTGGATCTTGGAGTTTTCTTGATGAGTTAGGGGAGAGTGGAGTAGGAGAGAGACAAATGGATTGGTGTCCCATCAGGAGTGATGCGGACATTGTATGGGTCTGAGAGAGTTGAGCATGAGCGCAAAGCTGTCAATTTACTGGTTGAGCTATGTTCACACCTCCATCTATGGCCATGAATTGTGGGTATTGACCAAAAGACTGAATTGCAGATACAAGTGGAAGAAATGGGCTTCTTCGATAGTGTGGATGGGCTCTTCCTTAGAGTTAGGGTGAGGAGCTCAGTCTTTTGGGATGGGCTCAGGGTAGGACCACTACTCATTTACTTTGAAAGGAGTTAGTTGAGGTGTTTTGGGCACCTGGTGCTTCCTGGACACCTCTGAGGTGAGATGTTTCACATGTGTTCTACCCTTCCTTCCTTGCCCCTGACCTCTGCCACAAGTTCCTGGACTTCTTCCGAGAAAAAGTTAACTCTATCCATTGGCAGCTTCTAGCACCTGTACATCAGCTTCAGGATTTCATCCCCCTGTATCACATCTACCTCAGTGCTCCGGCTCCTCCTCCTCCTCTGTGAATTCCTCTCAAGTCACCAAGTGGATCTCTTGGCCAAAGCCTCCACCTGGTCCCTTGACCCCATGCATATCTACCTGCTCTGTTTCCCCTTACAGTTGACATCATCAGCTCTTCCCTGGAGTCAGGAGTGTTACCCTCCAGCTTCAAAACTGCCTCAGTGACTCGCATCCTCAAGATGGCAGGTCTAGACCCTGACAGCTTTAACAATTACTGATCATTCTCCAACCTTCCTTTCCTCAACAAAATCTTGGAAAAAGTAGTGGCCACCCAACTCCGTCAACATATATCCAATCATTAGATCTAAAAATCCTTCTAATTTGGCTTCAGAACACACCACAGCACTGAGACTGCTCTCATCAAAATAACTAATGACCTTCTTATTGCCACTGACTCTGGCCACATCAGGATCGTCAGCCTCCTGGACCTTTCTGTACTCTTTGCTACCATTCCTCACACACTAGCTTCTTTCAGGTCTAACCAAATATACTGGCCTCACTGGTACTGTACTCTCCTGGTTTCAGTCCTACCTCTCCAACCAAACACAGTTTGCCACCATTGGAGGGTCCCGCTCCACCTCTGCTCTAGTTAATCATGGTGTGCCTCAAGGTTCTGTGATTGGACCCCTTCTCTTCGTCATACATGCTCCCCCTTGGTCAGATCATCCGCTGCCATGGTCTCTGCTTCCATTCCTATGATGACACACAGTACCAGCGTGAAATCAAAACATGGATGCCATCTAACCTACTCAACAGTAAAACAGAGCTCTTGGTTGTGGCCCCCAAAGCCCTACACCGGAAGATTGGAGATCTACTCATTGGCATAGATGGTGGCCCCATCTCACTATCCTCAGAAGTTCGCAATCTGGGTGCTGTTCTGGACTCCACACTTTCACTCCAGGCTCATATCAAATCTGTCACCAAAGCAGCTTTTTTCCACCTAATGAACATCTCTCGACTTCGGCCATTACTCACTGAGTCAGTGGGTAAGGGTCTCTGCTACAGAGTCTGTAGCAGAGACCCTTATCCATGCCTTTGCAATGGGGTCCAGTTTGGGATTTCCTGCAAAGCCCTGGACAGGCTCCAGTATGTCCAGAACTCAGCTGCCAGGCTTCTAACATGCACTACTATCACCCCCACCCTCATAAATCTCCACTGGCTCCCAGTCAAGTCACGCATTACTTACAAGATCCTTCTTCTCACTTACAAATCCCTCAATGCCCTGGCCCCTCAGTACCTGTCCTTGGGTTTCTTGAAAGACACTATACAAATCTAAGTAGTTATTGTTGTTGTTATTATTATTATTATTATTATTATTATTATTATTATTATTATTATTATTATTATTAACCCTTTTCTGGCTGAAAACCATGGCCGCAGAGTCAGAGGTGCTAATTCTCTTTCCTCCTGTTTAGCACTCGGATGCCAACTACCCCAGTGGAGGTCACTGCTCAAGCCAAAAACAAAACACATCCTCTACAAAAAGCAGAGAGGTCAGGTAAGTGTGATCCTCCTGAAGTTGGAGCACATCCTCCAGTCCCCCTTCTTTGAAAGAGGAACAACCACCACGCACTTTTGGCAGTCCACAGGCACAGTCTCTGACTTTCACATGATGTTGCACGGGCAGCGTGACCAGGGACCCAACCTGGAGCAAAGTCCAGTTGGGTGTGCTCAAGGGTCAGCGCCTAGTGGCTGGGCCTTAGCCAAGATGACGAGGATTTCCTCCTGCCTGGCAGCTCCATGTTTGACATCCTTTGTCCAATATATCCACTATCCCTCCTCTGGACATGTCCAGACCATCTCAACCTTGCCTCTCTAACTTTGTCTCCAAACTGCTCAACCTGAGCTGTCCTTCTCATTTCTTTTCCTGTCCATTCTTCTCACTCCCAATGAAAATCTTATCATCTTCAACTCTGCCACCTCCAGCTCTGTCTCCTGTCGTTTTGTCAATGCCACTATCTCCAAACCATACATCATAGCAGGTCTCAAAAAAGAGGGACTAGTGGGTGTTCTCCATGCATTGCTCAACCCAGAAACGTGTGTCCCAGGGTGCTGAAAAGGAGGCTCATATTAACTGTAAAATCTCAGATTCAGGAGGAGCAATATGGATTCTATCGTGGCTATGGAACAGTGGAACAGCTCTATATTTTCACAGGACTTCTGGAGGGATCATAGGAATTTGACCATCCAGTCTACATGTGTTTTGTAGATATGGAGGAGGCTTATGGGATTCAAGAGGGGATCTTGTGGAGGAAACTGTGGGAGTATGAGGTAACTGGGCTGGTGTTACAAGCCATCACTCCTTGTAAAACCAAAGTGAGAACTGTGTTCACCTCAAGTCAAACACGTCTTCAGGGGGTGTTTGACTCCACCAAGGCTCTATATTGTCTTTGATCCTATTTATGATATTCATGGTTCTTAAGGCATGGTCAGGAAGAGGAGGGTGTCTATTTAGGGAATTACTGCATGATTATGTTGACTTGGCCAGAACATGTCCTTTAATATGCACTGGGGTGGTTTGCAGCTGTGTGTGAAGCAACTGTGATGAGTCAGTCACCCACAAATCTTGTTTACTAGTGATGGAAGTATGCAAGCGGCCAAAATGAGTTTCCTCATGAGGATGGCTGAGCTCAGCTTTAGAGATAGGGTGAGGCACTCTGACACAACCATAGGGAGGCCACAATAGAGCCACTGCTCCATCCAAAGGAGCCACCCGAGGTTGTTCAGGCAATTGATCAGGGTGCCTTTATGTATACAGCTACAAAAAGGCTTGACAATTATGATAAACAGCTACACTCTCACATTCAGGTTTCAGACATTAAAATCTTGGGCAGACCAGAAAAGATTACAATGAAATTCAGCCATATGTTACTTTGATATACTAGAAGCTTGATGATAATGAAGCTGCCCATAGGAATAGTTACAGCAACTGTTGCAGCTATCAAGCTAACTGCCGGATAGCTATATGCTAGTAAGAGTCAGTCACAACACCTCTCTAAAATTCTTTATAATTGGTCTAATCAATTTACTGTACACAGTTATCCTATTTTTGAATGAAAGGATGCACACACTAAAGGAGCAAACCTTTTCTTCAACAGGGAATATCCTGCTGATTCTAATTCATTCAAAAGACACAGTAGAATCATCAACTGCAATAGCTTATTCCATTTTCTGTCAATCCCACCCTCGAACACTAAAATACCTTGTTATTTCCCAGTTATAGAATTCTTCATGTCAAGCTTCCCCCATGTTTTTCAATATGAAGACAACTGTAAGCACAGATTTTTTTCACCATTGCCAACTAACTCCATTGGTCATGGAGATCTAACTGAAATGAACTGACATAATAAAATGCTAGTGTGCTAGCAGGTCTTCTGGCATGAGGATGAGAAAATGTAAAATTGTAACAATTGTAATAACAGACTTTCTGTTGACTTGGCTTTCAAAATTAAATCCATCTTCAGCAGCATTTTCAGGACCTGAACTTCATATATGCCAAGAAGTTTCTGCCTTTAGTTCACAGTTAATAGTTAGATGGTTGCTGTACAATGATAAAAGTTATGTTAAAGGAAAGTATCTGCTTTTGCAGAATTTACAGAATTTAGCCAGAGCATTATTATTATTATCAGGCTTCAGTAGGTTTCAATATATAATATTCCTTGAAGTTAAGTTGACCTCATTCACAGTTTCTATCCACAAATCTTTTTGGAAACCATGATTATGAATATTTCACACACAAATCCACAAGTTGTCAAGATTGTTTTTAGCTGAATTTGCTGGTAGTTAAATTTAGAACTGCCTTAGACACACAAGTGATGAAGGCCAGGCTGGTTTAAAAAAATGTAAACTGACATCTTTAAAAATCTTTAAACTAAACATAAAGAACACATTGCTTAGAGTCTATCACATCACAGCAAGAATGTTTTGGGTTCAGCTCTACAGGCCAGCCCAAAGTCCAAAGACATGCATGTTAGGTTAATTGGTGACTTTAAATTGGCCGTGAGTGTGAATGGTTAATATTCAGCAGCCATTTTGCATGAACCAGCCAACCTCTACTGTTCCATCAGGTAGATCTGGATCTATCTACCTGGCCTGTCGTTCTGATCTGTAATATCACACCAACCTTGTAGGTTCCTCTTTCTTCTGCATGCAGCCCTAAACCTGAAAATGAAATGACCATACACTTTCATGGCTGTCTGGTTGTCAGCAAAATGTGCCAAAATTCTCCAACTTTCTACTGAGTCATTCTGTAGTGTGCTATAAAAACCTTAACAATGACAAATTTCTCTCTACTAAGCTTGGCATACCTGGTATGAGAGTACGGGTCAAAGGCTGTACTGTATAACCCTGAATAGGATACTGCAGAGGAGAGTTAGGCAAAGCAAACAGCATCCTGGATAGTACAGAAGTTGTCCTGTTGAAAACATGAGATGTAAAAATATTGTGCAAAGATGTATGATCACCTTTTACAGTATATAATATATATAGAGAGAGAGACAAAGAGAGAGAGCGTGTGCAATTCAATGAAATTATAATACCACTAATTCAGTGAGTTTGACAGTACAATTGCATGCCAATTACTTTGTTTCTACAAGATTTTTTTCCTCATCATTATATTATTACAAACCTGAACCGTAAACTTCTACTAATGTATTAGGGAAAAAAGCATCCATCTTCTACCTAGCTTTGTACTCCTGGAACTCCTTAGCTCGTCGTTGCACCAACTCCTCATAGTGCTCCTTGGGTAGGAGATCTTTGAAAATCTGTGAGTCATTAGGACAGGTACATGGACCAGATAAGGGAAGGTTCCTGGGAAGCGATGACCTGGAAGGGTATAAGGGTGGGGGTAATATAAAATTGCTTGAAATGCTCACATAAAATGCTTGAAATACTCAATTTTATACAAAAAAATATTGTTTAAATCAACCGCAATGTTCAGTTAATATAGGGATTATCTCCTCATGAGACTAATCCAAAAACCTTTTTTATGATACATTCAGCCTAAAGTGACTATCACTGGGAAGCTTCACTATAAGGGCAGCACATACACTCTCCCAAAGAACCTTTTTTTTTGCGGCAACTTTAGGAAATCAACAGCTTAATATTATGCCCTGATTCTACAAGTTTATCAGGCACAGAAGTTACAGGGCATGCAGGAGGCAGTGGAGTCCTGCCTAGTATTTCTTGTGCTGTTCTTGCAGCAGCACCCCATCCTGGTTGTTTCAGCAGGACAATTCCCTTCCCCACACTGCCAGAGTAGTCCAGGCCTTTCTGGAGCATATTCACACCCTTTTCTGGCCAGCATTTTGTGTCCTGTTCGCCACACACTTTTTTAAAAAAAATGATGTAATATTTCCTTGTACTGTATACAGAAATTATTAAGTATGCTTAATGATATAGATTAATCACTGACTGCATTTATTTTTAAAGCAATACAAAGATACAATGTTGGGAAAAAAACTCCATGGGAGGAGCTTAATTTGGTTTCTGCTGACCAAAGTGCTGAACATAGAAATAGAAACACACTGGAATAAATAAATAAAAAAATAAAAGCATGAATAAAAATATGACACAAATAAAAACATGGGTTCAAACAATAAAATCAAAATAAAATTAACATCTGACACTGACATTCTTTCATGATCCTGGGTTTTTGACTTTAGGTAGTGCATAATGTTTGACTTTTTATATTAATTTTACTATAAAAATATATAATATATATATAATTATAAAATAACTTTTAAAAGGTGCTGTTATTAAGTGAAAATCCAAAAGATTTCAGGGCTGGACTAAGCCCCCAATGTTTCAAGAGCAATGCCCCTGAGTGGAGATATGGACATTATTTATTTTTATTGCACAAAAGGACAAGAGTGCGATGGTAAAGTGGAAACTGCATCCAGGACAAAAACAACCGCATTATACTGCTAACAGAACTTTGGCTCTTTGAAAGCATCTGCACAGACAACATGCTAACACAAAGTTAGCCAAGAACCCAGAGTGATGATAAAGTGGACTGAATGTCGACCCCAGCTCAGCAGCCAGAGCCTGATTTCCAACAGGTAACAAAAGCAGTGATGAGCAGTCAGACTTGAAGCCTCCGTTTCTACCTGTTCAGGTTTCTGCAATAGAATCACTGTGGTGATCACTTTGAAGTCTCTTTGTGTTGGTTTTCATCTTTGTCTTGTGTTGTCGGCTTTGTGTTCATACATAGCAACTGAAAGATTGTATGCGTCCTCATTAGGATAGAGATTTGTGTTGATGTGCCTAAGGTTGATATTGTGAACTGGTAATTATGTGACAATGGGTTTCAGGTCATTTTACAGAGGAAAGAGAAAGTAATGTAACGAGTAGTGTAACAAATTACTTTCTCCAGCTAATAACTGAGTAATGTACTGCATTACTTTTAAGAAAAGTAAAGAGTAAGGTTTAATACATTACTTTTCTTGAGTAACGACCCCAACACTGCAAATAACACAGGCTTATGATCTGAAAACACTGTGTCACGAATTGCCAAGTTTGAGATGAACCATAAGATAAAATGAGGTCCAGTGTGTGTCCACATTCTTGTTTCGCTTCAGACACCCACTCCATGAAGACAAGAGTCAGTTAAGGCTTAAAAAATTCTTAACCATTGGTTTGACAGGACACCACACATGTACATTAAGGATAGCCAACAATAAGGATAGCCAATAAATCAGAAATGTCCTTTAAAAACTCCATATTGTATTTAGGTGGTCAATAGATCACAGCACATAAAACTGGGTGACAGCGACCCAGCTCAAATTAGCTCAGTTCAAAGATGGAGGAAGAGGATGATGGAGAGAGCTGCTTACATTTATACAGTATATACCCCGAAAAACAGTCATTATTCCTCATCAGCCTGATATCCAGAAGGAGTTAAAATAACCACAATCAGGTGGTAAGAGCTCCAAGAAGACGCTGGACTCACCAACATTCACCCATGTCTCCATCACATAGAGGAAGTCCAATCCATTGAAGATGAAGAAATCCTTGAGGATGAAAGTTTTGTTTGCTAGGGACCTAGAATTCACCAGGCAATCCTGACAGGAGCTGGTGGGACTGGGGTGTTAGCATTCCAGGGATCCTGGCAGAGAGGCCACAGGTACCCCCGATTTACCTGGGGACAAGGAGAGTGGGGGCAGTGGGGCTATGACAGCTGGAAGAGCTCTTCCGGGCTGGCGACAGGTATCAACCAAGTGTAGACAGTGAGCGCTGGTGTTTGTGCCAATGGCTTATATATAAAATAAAGAAATAGCCTGTTTTGCATGTATCTTTATGGATCTTATTGTACCTAGATTATAATCAATCCAGTCCTTTTTGGACACTTAAAATATCTTGATAGAACTTTGATGTTGTAATTGTTGCAATTTCTTCTGCCCTCTTGGCCAGATCTCTCTTGAAAAAGACATTTTTTAATGTCAATGACACTTTTTACCTGGATAAATAAAGGTTATATAAGAGTATATATATATATATATATATATATATATATATATATATATATATATATATAGTTACATTCCCTTGAAAGAATGTAAAGAGTATATGGGGTTAATGATTACACTGTTGCTTCCAGGTCCTGTCCTCTGAGCTCCACCCTTCTTCCCTGTTGGCTCCTGTTGTTCCTGTTTCTCCTGTCATTGGCTGAGATCTGAGTCCTGCAGCCAATAGGTGCTCTCCAGGGCCTATATAATCTGACTGGAGCTACACTTCCAGGCCTTTGGCCATTTTGTGGTTGTCTGAGCAACACGTGTCTGTGATTGTGTCTGCTAGTCTTGGTTTCTGCCTGAGTGTCATTGCTAGACTTGTGTTCCAGACTAGCTTGGTTTTCAGTTGTTAACCCTGCCTAAGTTAACCTTTTGTTTCTTTGATTTCTGTCACAGTGCCCAGAGGAAGCTGGTAGGGGAGAGCTGCCATTTTCTTTTGATGTCCACCTTTTCTCCTGTTTTTCCGTGCTTGCTAGAGAGCTGCAGTGTAGGTTTGTATCTTTGTTTGACTAAGTTACTAAGTGAATGGGGGTTTTGTTTTAAGTTAGGGTTGTTTTGTTTGTTATGTTGGCCTTGGCTCTCCCTGAACTTGTTTTGTGCTTCGCTCTGTTAAGATCTTGGCA
>VUQS01045828.1:0-11056 GCA_015108495.1 Heterochromis multidens
CACCAAAACTCCAGAAACTCATAACCTGGATGCCCAGACGTCTTCAGACTGTTTTGAAAAAAAGAGGAGATGCTACACCATGGTAAACATGCCCCTGTCCCAACTATTTTGAGACCTGTAGTAAGCATCAAATTTGAAATGAGCTCATTTTGTGCATAAAATTGTAAAATTTCTCAGTTTAAACATTTGTCATGTT
This sequence comes from Heterochromis multidens, assembly GCA_015108495.1. Classification (NCBI taxonomy): domain Eukaryota; kingdom Metazoa; phylum Chordata; class Actinopteri; order Cichliformes; family Cichlidae; genus Heterochromis; species Heterochromis multidens. Next base: position 197 of record VUQS01045828.1, read on the forward strand.
ATCTATGTTCTGTTGTGAATAAAATATTGGCTCATGTGATTTGGAAGTGCTTTGGTTTTCATTTTGTTCCAATTTAAAGAACGTCCCAACTTTTCTGGAATTCAGGTTGTACATTAAATTTTGTAATTTAAACAAATTGGAAACAAAAGAAGATGAAGTTAAACAAAAGCCAGACCAAAAACAAGAGTGTGGAAATACCTGTTTAAAGCCTGAATAATGTACAGTCATGGTAAAAAGAAAGTATAGCCTCTTTAAAATCAAAACTTTTACATATCAGGACATAGTAAAAAAAAAATCTGGTTCTTAGAAGATCTTAAAATTAGGTAAATACAACTTCAGATGAACAATAATACTTCACATATTACACTGTGTCATTATTTATTGAACAGAAATTAAGATATAATGCAGAAGCAGTGTGTGAAAAACTAAGTACATCCTTACCACTTCCACAGGAATTAGCCAGGTGCAGATAATCAAATACACTTGATCATCAGCAAATGTGAGCACCTCTATAAAAGCAGACGTCTGGGCAGTTTGATGGTCTGGAACATTCAGCAGTGTTAACAAAATGTGGGAAGGGTTTTAAGGCCATTTCCAAACAATTTGAAATCCATCATTCCAAAGTCACATTCAAGACAGGTGCCAGTCTTCTAATGCACAGCACAACGTTTGTTGAAAACCAAACACGGCATGAACATCTCATACCAACTGTCAGCACAGTGGTAGAGGCGTGATGATTTGGGTCTGTTTTACAGCCACAGGACCTGGGCAGCTTGCAGTCACTGAATCGACTATGAACTCCTCTGTGTACCAAAGTATTCTAGAGTCAAATGTGAAGCCATTTGTCCAGCAGCTAAAGCTTGGTATAAATCAGGTCGTGCAACAGGACAATGATTCCAAACACAGCAGCAAATCTACAACAGAATGACTGAAAAAGAATTAAGGTGGTGCAATGGCCCAGTCAAAGTCCAGACCTCAACCCAATTGAAATGCTGTGGCAGGACCTTAAGAGAGCTGTGCATAAACAAATGCCCACAAACCTCAGTGAACTAAAGCAACATTGTAAAGAGTAGGTCAAAATTCCTCCACAATGATGTGAGAGACTGATACATTCATACAGAAAACAATTACTTCAAGTTACTGCTGCTGAAGCTGGTTCTACAAGCTACTGAATCATAGGGTGTTCTTAATCGTTCACTCACTGCTTCTGCATTTTGCCTTAGTTTTTGTTAAATAAATAATGACAGTGTAATATGTTAAGTGTTGTCGTTCTTCCAAAGTTTTTTTTTAATCCTTTTAGAAAATGAAAAGGTAGTAAAAAAGTAAAAAGTAGTAAAAATGCATCATAATTAATCTTACTGCAAATTAGAAACAAAAGTGGTGGGATAATACATGTTATTGCTGTTTAGGACATTTTCCAAAATAATCATGTCATTTTTGTTAGGATGCTGAGCAGCTCACAAAGATGCGCAATCTTGTGCATGTAGATCCGTTAATCTATGCATTTTAAACTGTCAAGCAACACATAGACTTGTGTTTAGGATTTAGTAGCACTGAGAGGTTAGGTTCTAGAATTGTATTCAACTGAATATTCCTTCCTCCCCCATCCATTTCCAAGCATGAAAGCACTGCTAATAACATGAAAAATGCAACATACCTTTTCTAATCAAGTGTTTGGCCAGTGTTTGGTTCATCCATTTTGGTAGAACATGGCAGTGCAACATCATGGACTCTGTGGAAGATGACCCACCAGGGGTGTCTCCAGGATTTTTTTTTAAATGGGTTTGCACAGGCAGGGTGGGCTACTGGAAATCTAAATATTTAATTATATCCATGATAGTTCTGGAATTTAAGTATTGATTCATTAATGTGTATATCTACAAAATAAGTAACTAAAGTAAAGGTTTAAAATGAATAGCATAAGTACAAATTGAAATATTTACATCCAGAATATAGTCAGGCAGAAGTAGAATGTAGCATAATGTAGAAATGCCTACATAAAAACTGTACTTCAGTAAATGTACGTTCCTACTGGTCATATCCAGTTTTCAGCCAGTGGTGTTGGGCGTTATAAGATTATCGGTACTCAATGGCATTAGTGGCTTTTATGTTATTAGCAGGTCTTTCATGTTTGGAAATGGAGGAGGAGGCAAGAAGTATTCGCCTCTGGATATGCCACTGTGATCCACTCCATCTGTATATATAAAAGGCTCATTTTGTGGCAACCAAAACAACTGCTGTTGTTTTTATTTAGCAACCCTCATTTCTTTATATTTTGCTAGAAAATGTGAAATAGGTGCAGCGATTTATTGAAACATGCAAACAAACATGGAAATCCAGTATATAAGGCAAAAACAATGTTTGTACAATTCCAATGAGCTTGAAAGTCAATATTTGGTGTGACCACCTTTATTCTTCATCACAGCCTGATCTCTCTTAGGCAAGCTTTTATTGTAATTTCTTTAAGTAGTCTTCAGGAATAGTTCTCCAGGCTTTTTGAAGAACATTCAAAGCTATTTTTTTAGTTGTTGGCTGCCATTTGTTCTGTTCTCTGTCAAGATGATCCCACACTTCAATAATGTTGACATCCGGGCTCCGGAGTGGCCAATCCTGATAGTGTTCCATTACATGTTTTTCTATCAAGATATGTTTTTACTGTATTGGCAGTGTTTATGATCATTGTTATGTTGAAAAATGAAGCCATTGCCAACATTTTCCAGTGATACTTTTTTTGCGTTCATCATTCCATCAATTTTATCTAGATCTCCAACACCAATGGCTGAAATGCAGCCCCAGACCATGAAAGAGCCTCCATTGTGTTTTACAGATGGCTGTAGATGCTCACTGTTGTACCTCCTCCATACATACTAATGACAATTTGAACCAAAAATGCCAAATTTGGATTCATCAATCCATAAGACCTGTTGCCACTGATTTTCAGTCCAGTTCTTGTGTAATTTGGCCTATCTCCGCCTTTTTTCCTTGTTTCCTTTCCTTAAGAATGACTTCTTGACAGCCATGCTTCCATTGAGACCATTTCTGATGAGGCTTTGGCAAACAGTAGATGGATCATCTGAAGGGTCAGATGCATCTCTCAGGTCCTGTGTCAGGTCTTTGCTGGATTTTTTCCTGTTTCTTAAGAACATGACTTTCAGATACTGTTAATCTGCTGTAGATAGTTTTTTAGGTCTGCCACTTATTCTTTTGTCCTCCACCTGCTCAAATTTTTTAAGGACACACTGCACACAATATGTCAAGTTTTCAGCTAGAAGCTCTTTCACATAAGAAATGGAAAGTGCCTAAATATACAATTTAAAATTGGTTCTTTGCTAAGTGGTTCATCCCTTGACTGAAGTGCCTTTTTTTGTGCTTGAATGATTCATAGGTCAGTGTTAAGTGGCTTAACACCAAAAAACAAAAACACGTTCAACAAAAACTCTCCTCTGAAAATGGTCAGGTACAAGGACTGGACTGAAAATAAATGAAAAAGCAGCCAATGTCCAAAAAAAAACTTTGAAAGACCTTCAGAAAGCCTGGAGAACTATTGCTCAAGACCACTTTAAAAAACAAGAAAGTCTGGCTCCTTGGAAGCAAAATATAAAGAAATTAGGAGTGCCTGAAGACCTTTGCACAGCACTATCTATAAAAATTTTTTTAAAAAAGAACAAATATTTTATTACATTTTTGAATATAGATTTCCCTATGTCCTACACACTTGACCTCTAAGGATTTTAATGTAAATGATCTGTGCATGAAGCAGTCCATTTTATTAATGTAATGATAAAAGAGAGCCATGGCAGTTGATTACTGTGAAAATGAGAAACTCGGGGGGAGCGGTTAAGTATGACATGACTCCATGATGTAACTTAACCTGAATTTGTCAGGCAACAGGAAAACAGTCAATGCAACAACATCAAAACTGACACATCTACTTTTTGAAGTGTGTATTTTAGATTTTTTTGAAGTGAATGATGCAATTAGAGATGAAGATATATAAAATAAGCGGTTAGACAAGTGAATGAGTTAGTAAGTGAATGACTTAACAAGTGAGCGAGCGAGGCAACTAAACTATTGGGAAAGGAAGTGAGTGGGTGAGTGAGTGGGAAAGTGAACAAGTAGCCAAGTGAGCAGAGCAGCAAGTGAATCATGGACCACCAACAAGCCATGCAAGCTGAATTCTAATGTTGACCTGTAAAACAAATGAGCCTGTTGCCAGTGATTGCCTACGGAGTTTACAGTGGACACATCAAGCTTTATCATCCAGATGTAATAACACCCAGCTTTGTGGGAGTTTGCATTTGAAATAGAAGGGATGAGATCACAACATGCATTTTTTCCACAGGCATGAAATATTGTTTGAGAAACATACACCTGTACCATCACGTCAAGCCAAATTGATCCGTGCTTCATGTTAAAAAAGAACGAAAGGAGTAAATGAATGACAGCGTGGACAAAAAAGGTGACAAAGTGCAACTAGTAGACAGATAAAGATAACTAGAAATTAGTAGATAGGATACAATGAATCTGATTAAGGTGATTAAGAGATACAGGCTGAAAGTTTTTCAAAAAACTAACAAGAAAGAGAAAGACAGAGGGAGAGAGAGGCTACTTTTTGATGTTTTTTAGGCAGAGAGCAGAAGTGGCTGCACAGCAGAGAATAATAATACAGCACTAAAGTGGCTGCAGCATCAGTGCAGTTACATAAGACTGTGCCACAGAGCTTTCTACTCTTTCATTCAGGCCAAAGCCTCGGGAGAAAGCACATTCATATTTCTGCTGCCACTGAATGGTGAGACATCCTGCCACTCTGAAAAGAGTTTCATTTGAAATTGTTGTAAATCATTTAAAAATGCTTTGCTGTCGAGCTGTGGTGTCGCATTTGTCATCAACAAGTAGAATGGCTCCGGGAAACGGGCAATAAAAAAAGACTGATTGGGTAAAAGCAGCTTTGACATCAGAGTAACCAGGGTTTTACAGATGTTTATTTTCCTTCCCTCAGTGGTCCTTAGGAGTTTCAGAAACCCCCTTATGCAATGCTAGGGTATTGTATGGGTTTTTTTTCTGCCAGAGAACAAAAAAGGAAGCCTTCTGACTTGATAATGAGCTACCCGCACTCAACATGCGCAGTAAAGCTGGAGTTTTTAGGTGCTGCTGCTTTGCGAGCAACCAGCACACAGGAGGTCTGTTGTGCTATTGGCCATCCCACACACATATGCTACAGCATTACAAAAGAATCACAGCAGCTGCAAAATAGACATGACACATAGTCATGTTAAATTCCATTTGTGCAGAGCAGAAAGAGCAGTGGCTGTGCATTGAGGTGGGTGTTGTGTTAAACATGCTTGGCATGATGTTGAGAAAAATAGCACTTTGGGTGTTGGCAGACACAGCTAAACAGGGGAACTGGATGGTTGGGGTTAAATAAGAGAAACTATCTAATAAAAATGCAGTAATCTGTAATAATTAAAATAAGGTTTATTTCTTTTTTCCCGCTGACTTTCTTATTTTTTCTTTGTGATGAGGGGAAACTGCTAAAATACAAATAATCACAATTTAAACACTATGAAAATGCTTTTATTACTATAGATCTTCAAATGCTGACTTGGACTTTAATTTAAATAAACAGCCAAAGGTAATAGAGTTATGTTTGAAACAGAATTGCAACTGAAGCAGGCTTTTATTCTAAGTCCCTCTGCTTGAGTGATGACTCATTCACTTGACAGATCAAGGATCTTGGTACAATTGATTTATATTAACGACGAGCAGAACATCACTTCACTTACACTCATCTGTGCTAACACGGTCATCAAACTACCTCTACACTACACACACTGTGTCAAACCTTCACTAATTTAACATGATGGTAATCACAACATGGGAAAAGTGTAAATACAATGGAACAAAAAAAATACAGGACATGCATAACATTTCCACAAGCTTCACTTAAAGAAAAGATATCTGTCAAAGAACAAACGTATATATGAAAAAATACAACAACAATTTCCTTTGCTTTTGTATTTGGGGTGCTAAATTTGACATAAGTTTCATTCTATGTAAAATTAGTCACATGGAAAACATTACCTCCTGAACCCCTCAGAATCAGCTGATGGAAGGATGGATCGGGGAGAGTTAATGAACCAGGAAGTGCAGAGGATTAGTTAGGAGAAAGTGAGGGTAACTATGAAGAGGATGAAAAGTGGAAAGGCGACTAGTCCAGATGACATACCTGTGGGGAGGTATGGAGATGTCTAGGAGAGAGGGCAGTGGACTTTTTAACCAGATTGTTTAACACAATCCTGGAGAGTAAGAGGATGCCTGAAAAATGGAGAAGAAATGTACTGGTACCAATTTTCAAGAACTAGGGTGATGTGCAGAGTTGTATTAACTACAGAGGGATAAAGCTGATGAGCCATACCATGAAGTTATGGGAAAGAGTTGTTGAAGGTAGGTCAAGGAGAGAGGTGACAATCAGTGAGAAGCTTTATCCTGAGAAAGAGCACTACAGATGCGACGTTTGCTTTAAGAGTGTTGATGGAAAAGTATAGAGAAGGTCAGAGGGAGTTGCACTGTGTCTGTGGATCTAGAGAAAGCAGGAACTGTGGTACACATGAGGAAGTCAGGAGTGGCAGAGCAGTATGTGAGGGTGGTGAAGGACAGCAAGAAAGTGGTGAGGTGTGCCTGATGAGTGACAGATGGGTTCAAGATGGGGGTGGGATTACATCAGGGTTCGGCTCTGAGCCCCTTCTTGTTTGCAGTGGTGATGAACAGGCTGACTGATGAGGTCAGGCAGGAGTCTCTGTGGACTATGATGTTTGCAGATGACATTGTGATCTTTAGTGAGCAGTAGGGAGCAGGTGGAAGAGAGCCTGAAGAGGTGGAAGTTGGCTCTGGAGAGAAGAGAAATGAAAGTCAGTAGAAGCAAGACAGAATACAGGTGTGTGAATTAGAAGAAGGAGCAGTTTTGCTATTGAAACTATGATGAATGCCATTATCCATCCAGCCATCCTTCCATCCATTTTCTTTCGCTTATCCGGGGCCGGGTCGCGGGGGCAGCAGCCTAAGCAGAGAAGCCCAGACCTCCCTCTCCCTAGGTACCTCCTCCAGCTCATCCAGGGGAACGTTGAGGCGTTCCCAGGCCAGCCGAGAGATATAATCTATCCAGCATGTCCTGGGTCTGCCCCGGGGCCTCCTCCCAGCGGGACATGCCCAGAACACCTCACCCAGGAGGCATCCACGAGGCATCCTAGTCAAATGTGTGAACCACCTGAACTGGCTCCTTTCGATGCGGAGGAGTAGCGGCTCTACGGATGGCTGAGCTCCTCACCCTATCTCTAAGGGAGAGGCCAGCCACCCTTCTGAGAAAGCTCTTTTCCGCTGCTTGTATCCGCGATCTTGTTCTTTTGGTCACTACCCAAAGCTCGTGACCATAGGTGAGGGTAGGGAGGTAGATCGACCAGTAAATCGAAAGCTTTGCTTTTACACTCTGAAGAGCTCTCTCTTCACCATGATGGATCGTGGTCTACACATGTAGACTGGTTAGGCAAACTCCTACGCACCCTCAAATATTCTTGAGAGGGTAAAGAGCTGGTCCAGTGTTCCGCGACCAGGACGAAAACTGCATTGTTCGAGGTTCAACTAACGGACAAACTCTCCTTTCCAGCACTTACTATAAGTTTATGTGTGCCAGGTCTGTCCGCCACCTGATCCAACTCACCACCAGGTGGTGATCAGTTGACAGTTCAGTCCCTCTCTTCACCCGAGTGTCCAGAGCATATGGCCGCAGATCTGGTGATACAATTAAAAAATTGATCATCGACCTGCTACCTAGGGTGTCGTGGTGCCATGTGCACTTAAAGACACCCTTATTTTCGAACATGGTGTTCGTTATGGACAAACTGTGGTTTGCACAGAAGTCCAGTAACAGAACACCGCTCGGGTTCAGATCAGACAAGCCGTTCCTCCCAATCACGTCCCTCCAGGTCTCACTGTCGTTGCCCACATGACCATTGAAGTCTCAAAGTAGGATGACAAAGTCTCCAGGTCGAGCACCTTTGAGCACCCCACCCAGGGACTCCAAGAAGGCCCGGTACTCTGAAATGTCTTTTGGCACATAAGCACAGACAACAGTGAGGACCCGTTCCCCGACCCAAAGGCGCAGGGAACAAACCCTCTCATCCACTGGGAAAAACTCCAACGTACAGGCAGCAAGCCGAGAGGATACCAGGATACCCACCTCAGCCCGCCGCCTCTCACCAACGGCAACTCTAGACTAGAACAGAGTCCAACCCCTCTCCAGGAGACTGGTTCCAGAGCCCAATCTGAATTGCTCTTTGTCTGGTCCCTCACCCAGGACCAATTTGCTATGGGACACCCTACCAGGGGGCAAAAGCCCCCTGACAACAAAGCCCCTGGGATCCCTGGAACACACAAACCCCTCCACCATGATAACGTAGCAATTCACAGAGGGGTGTGTGCCATTATATTTATGCTAAAAGTTGTCATTAAAAAAAAAAAAAAGCATAAGAAAGATTTTGTTTTTAGATTGGGAGTCCAAGAAAGGGTGTACAATTGGTTTGTTGCAGACATGTAAATTCAGTCTGTTTTTACAATAATAGACTGTATGTATGTTGAAAAAATAACCCAGGAAAAACTGTAAAATAAAAATGAAAAATCCCACGACTGGTTTATTTCTTTTGAAGCCCAGATCAGACTAGAGCGTCACTAAAGCTTAGTAGCCACATCACACCCTACTCAACCTAAGAGTTATGCTGTTTTAATTTCTCTCTACCTACATGCTGTAAGTCTGACAAAAATTAAAATCAATTTGCTCTTTTAGATCACTATTTGCTATCTTCAGTTCAGGCCAAAGAATCCAATTTTTATCTACTGAACTTTAAGTTCTTCTTTTCCTAGTAATGCGTCTAATAAGCTCAACTGAATTGCCCAACCTTTTACATTTTACATGTACATGATCATTTGTGAGATAATAGTTTCAATATCAATCTCATGTCTGTTATGCATATGTATATTGTGTATTCATGAGCTGGAATCTGGAGGCATTTAGCTTGCAATACATGTCACAATTGAACCAAATTATTGATTACAGTGTAATGTACTTCCGTTATGTTAACCCACAAAATATCATACAGTGCACCTTCAGTAAGATTTAAGTATTTTTGATTAGGCAGTAAAGGAAGCAGTGAGTCAGAGGATGAATCATTTCACTTTAGCAGCATCCTTCCATTACAAAGAGCCATAAAACACAAAGTGCCTTCTATTCTCCTGTGTGTTGTCTGGGGGGGTGTTCCCAAGTGAGTCCAGGCTCTCTGTCTGCTGGCGCTCCTCTCTCTGATACCATCAGGGGCCGCAGCACCAATCCCGGTCGCTGCAGAGACTAACACACTGTCACGGCACACACACGCAGGGAGGAACACACCTGCAACAGAACACACATGCAGAGAGCGACGCAATGCACCGGCAGGAGTGGTGCTCAAACATGGGCGTGGAGGGCACCTGAGCCATCTGTCTCCATAAGAGCCTGTTTGAAAGAACACTTGCATGCACACACAAACACACGTTTTAATTAGAAACACAGTTTAATGCAATTACAGAAAGCTATATGCATGCAAATTCATGCATGGAGGATATGGATGCACATATACCCTTTACTGCATGTGTACAATAACCAAATGAGCCAGACGTGGATGAAAACACAGAGAAGTTTATTATATGGTACCGAGCTCTCACAGACTCAGAGCAGGAATCTGCTAAGGGAATTAGAATTATCCCCATCCCCCTTCAGAAACAAATGTGAACAACTAAAATAAGAATAAGAAAAAAAATATTACATAACAAGAGATGGAGGGAGCTGATGCAGCATGCTGTGTTGGCATGATTCCATCAGAAGATAAATATATTTGAATTAACCTGGTTTTCTGAATTAACTAGTCATAAAGTATGATCTGGTCTACATTTCCATTCAAATTATTCTCAAAAAGCTCTCAACAGCGGGCCTCAGTCACTAACATGAGCACAGAAATGTTCGTATATTGCACACTGAAAATTATTGTATAAAGGCCAGTTTTATTCTTACCAGCGCGTGTATGTTAGTGAATCAAAGTCTTTGTAAGCTGATAGCATGTGCCCACTTTTTTTGTTACATGAGAGAAGCCTGGCTGCCAAACAAAAACGGGAAAAAAATATGTGCAACTAAGGGAAGAAAGTTGATGCAAAGAAAGCAATAACACAAGGAATCAAAAATATAAACAATACTAAACACTAACAGAAACCAGATTATAAAAGTAACAAGAATTCAAAGGTAAAACATTAAGGGAAGATGAAAATGTGAACAACAAGCAAACTAAGAATTAAACAGAAAGTATTAATAATAAACTGAATTTGAAAATCCAAAAACTCAAAGCCCCAGGTCAAAGACCCAGGATCGTGATCACAATGTCTGAAGCTTTTGGTCTTCTGTTGTGTTTGGTCTTTGTACAAAAACAACTAGTGCCTGATTTTATGAACAGTGCTGTACAATGATAAGGCATAACATTATGAGCACTGACAAGTGAAGTGAATAACACTGATTATCTCTTCATCATGCCTCCTGTTGGTGGGTGAGATATATCAGGGAGCAAGTGAACATTTTGTCCTCAAAGTTGATGATAGAAGCAGGAAAAATGGGCATGCGTAAGGATTTGAGTGAGTTTGACAAGGGCCAAATTGTGATGACTAGACAACTGGGTCAGAGCATCTCCAAAGCTGCAGCTCTTGTGGGGTGTTCCCGGTCTGCAGTGGTCAGTATCTATCAAAAGTGGTCCAAGGAAGGAAAAGTGGTGAACCAGTGACAGGATCGTGGGC
>VUQS01045828.1:12430-27187 GCA_015108495.1 Heterochromis multidens
CATTTTTTTTTAAACCAAAAAAAAAAAAAAAAAAAAAAAGAAGTAAATCCTTGGATTTAACAAATGGATGAACCTCTTTTGGAAGCAATATTCTTACAAACATTTCCAGGAGCTACAGATCAGACCTGCACAACATCCAGGAAGAATTTTTTTTATGGTCAGCCACATGTCTGGTGAAAACAACTCTCGTATGGTCATTTCACAGAATCTCTGTTGCATTAAGGACTGGGCTGCTGCTGTTGTGTGTGTGCACATGCATGCAGGAGAAGCAGTTATACTTCCATTCTCTCGTCACACAAATTATTACCCTGCCAAATGACAAAGCCCACAGGCCTTGTTACGATGTCTAACGTCCTTGCATCGTTTCTCTTCACTGGACTCAAGGCTGTCATAATTGCGTCTAATTAAATCAGTTGAAATCTGCTCTGTGGCAACACTGGAAGGTCGGCATAGTCACAATGCACTTCCTATCCAAACCTGTCCTGATTAGATGTAGTAATATAAATAAATAAATAAAAACAGCGAGCTCTTTGATTGCCCACTTGGCTGTTTGATTGTAGGTCAAGTGCTGGGCATTTGGCTACGTCTGAGCTTGATTAAGGTTTTATTATTCAAACACAGACCTTTTTCATGACGAGATTTAAGACTCAAGGGGGAACTGACATTACAGGAAATTGGACTTCCGAGCTGTGGGAAAATTTGGCAGTTTCTCGTTATGCTCTCACTCTCATCTCAGTTGTTGTTGGAAATATTCTGAAGATTACAGATCCCCAAACCCCCCGCAGAGTTTGATAGGATGACAAACTGGTCAGAGGGACGCAAATCTCGAAATTATTTCCTCGGCTGGGTGTCTTTGATAGTCCAGTGTGGGGGCAGATGAATTACCCAGTGAATGACGCAGACCAAAACAAAGTGTTTCCTTTCTCTCTATCTGCTTCCCTGTCACACGGTTCAGAAAATACCACAGTGCCACAATAGAACACACAAGACAAACATGCATGTACAGTACAACGAAACACCCACACAGTGTTGCAGATAAGAACAGGAGGAGTGTGCTTTGAATTATTGAGCCAAGCTGATAAAAATAGGTTTTCAAAAGCGGCCCCATTAAATATTCACAGGCATATCTTAAGGAACTCGGGCCTGATGTTGGAGAGTCGTTTCTGTGCATTGTTCCTCTGTTTCAGAGCTCTGAAGCTTGAATGAGAAACTCCCCTCGGGAGGAATGTGATTTACATTACAAATTATGTTCCTTAACGTTTTCCGTCCTAAATGAGAAAATTTTAGATTCATGTTCCTGCACTCCACTGACCGAAACACTTGAAGTTGGTTGTGTAAAAAATAATAAATAAATAAATGTAAATGAACAAGCAAAACTGCCAGTTGATTATGTATTCTGCTTTGATGTCAAGCTTGTTGATTATACCAACGCGCTCTGTACATTTACATAAATATAAGTTTGAAAAGAGTTATTGTTTGGAGAGAAATCCATCATTGACTCAAAACTCTGCAAAGTGTGTTAACCCTTATTATTTTGTAGTATATTTCATACAATATCAATACAGTACTTGAGGCACCCCTTATTTCTTTATATTTTGCATTGAAAATGGGACATAGATGCAGCAAATTATTGAAAGGTCCAAACATACATGGAAATACAGTATATAAAAACAGAGTTTGCACATATCTAATGAGATTGAAAGTCAGTATTTGGTATGACCACCTTTATTCTTCATCACAGTCTGAACTCTCTTTGGCAGCTTTCTTATAATTTCTGTAAGTAGTCTTCAGGAATAGCTCTCCAGGCTTCTTGAAGGACATTCACAGCTCTTCTTTGGATGTTGTCTGAATTTTGTTCCGTTCTCTGTCAATAAGATCCCACACTGCTTCAATAATGTTGAGGTCCGGGCTCTGGGGAGGCCAATCCATGACTGATGGTATTCCATTGTGTGTTTTTCTATCCAGGTAGGCTTTTACTGCATTGGCAATGTGTCTGGGATCATTGTCATGCTGAAAAAATTAATCCAATACCAATCAGACGCTTTCCAGATGGTATTGCATGGTGGATCAAGATCTGATGGTACTTTTCTGTGTTCATAATTTCATCAATTTTGACAAGATCTCCAACACCACTGGCTGAAATGCAGCCTCAAATCATGACAAAGCCTCCCCATGTTTTGGCTGTAGACATTCACTGTTGTACCATTCACTGTTGTTAATATGTATGGCTTCTTCTATACATATTAACAACAATATGAACCAAAGTTTCAAATTTGGATTCATTACCCCATAAGACCTGTTGCCACTGATTTCTTGTTCTTGTGTGATGTGGCATACATCAGCCTTTTCTCCCTGTTTGCCTTCCTTAAGAATGGCTTCTTGACAGCCACCCTTCCACTGAGAACATTTCTCATGAGGCTTCAGTGAACAGTAGATGGATCAACTGAAAAACCAGACTCATCTCTTGGGTCCTGTGTCAGGTCTTTGCTGGATTTTTTCTTTTTTTACTGTTTCTTAAGAACATGACTTTCAAAAACAGTTCAACTGTTGTAGATAGTTCTTTGGGCTTGACAGTTCTTCTTCTGTCCTCCACGTGTCCAGTTTGCTCCAATTTTTGAAGACACATTGCACACCATGCTGAGATATGCCAAGTTTTTAGCTAATAGATCTTTAGGAATCAGCTTGTTGGTTCAAAAATGCTATTTTCTGCTTGTCAAACTGTGTTATTTTTGTCATTTTTCATAGATTCAACTAAAGAAATGGGAACAAATTATGTTTTGTTTTTCTTTCATTTTTGCTACTTAACAAAGTGCCTAAAGATATAATTTAAAATTGGTTCTTTGCTAAGGTGTCTGTTATGTGTAGACACAACACTGGTTCGTTCCTTGAGTTAGGTGCCTTTTTTATGCTTAAATGATTCATAGATCAGTGTTAAGTGGCTCAACAAACAAAAAAACATTCCTCTGAAAATGATCAGGTACAAAGACTGGCCTGAAAATGAGTGAAAAAGCAGCCAATTTGAAAGACCTTCAGAAAGCCTGAAGAACTATTGCTGAAAACCACTTTCAAAATTTCAAGAAAGTCTGGCTCCTTGGAAAGCAAATGTAAAGACATGAAGGGTAGCTTAAGATTTTGAACAGTACTCTACTACTTAGTATGATTTTCATATTTCTTGCAACAAAGTAAAAGTATAATTTTGTTTAACATGTTTACATATAATGTAAATTTATGATTAGCTAAGGACACAACTGAGGCTAATGCTGCAGTAGGCAGAGTTCTGGCTTCCAGGGATCACAGATGAAATTTTTTGCGGTGGTAAGCAAAGCTGGATTGATACGTTTCACCCACTAAACATAGCCAGCAATCAAGTCTTTCTTTCAGTCCCTAATAAACTGTCCTTCTCTTCAGGGTCTGGGAGCAGATAAAACCTACTGAGCTACCCTCCTCCTAGAGAGGTCTGTAAGTGGCTCAAAAGGAGACTGAATAAATGAAAACATCCACCCACTACTTTCAGCTGCTCTCTTATATCACAAGGGGTCGCCACAGCTGTTACCTCCTTATGCTTGATTTGGCAGATTTTTAATGCTAGATGACCTTCCTGACACAACCCCAAATGGATTTGTGTCTCCTCCTGGGATTAAACTGGGGATCTTTTGCTTGTTAAGCAAATGTGTACACCACTACACTGAAAATATCCACCCACTAGCAACAGGAATGAAACATATGGTAATAGCACCACAGGAGACACATTCACTGTAATAATGTTCAAAGATAAAGAAAAGCAATAAAAAGAAAAAATGTCCAACTGGGATGGCTAACCCTCACACTCAGACACCATCCAGTTCTTTCCTCACTTCAAGTGACTAGGGCTAAGGTACTACTTCCCCTGATTTATTACCATCATTTGTAGTTGTGATGGAGGTTGTGACGATGGTTGTAATAACAGCAGGGAGATTATGTGGCCTTCTATTTCTTATGTATTTTATTTGTTTTGTTTCTCCTCAGTGTCCTTGTAGGTAATAATCATTGTGCTGCAACAAAAAAAAGCTCTTCTTTTTCTGTCCCTAACGCCTACCAATAAAACGCATGCGGGCATCTGCACACAATTCATATGCTACATAAAGAGCCAGAGCTGAGACCCTTCAACTATGGTTAGTGGAAGGCCAAACTGTTAACATTCAACACAGCCTTTCATTATATGCTATTATGATAAATCTACAACCATTCCAATCCACTGAGCTATTACAGAAATATGAACAAGTTTACCTGTGTACACTTCATAGATATCCAGCCATCCATTTTCTACTACTTGTCCTGCAGCTGTCCAAGCAGGGATGCCCAAATCTCCATCTTCACAGCCAGCAACTCCAGCTCTTCTGGGTTGGCTGCATCTATAAATTCTGTCCATAAAATTTATGACAAAGGGCAAACCTGGCGGGGTTCAGCAATCACAGGAATGAGTCTTACTCAGTCTCTCCGAACTTCACCGTCACATGACATTTTAAGTACCCCAGTAGAACAGCACTCCACCTAAGAACTACCAGAAGGAAGGGGTAGCACAAACTTGGGTTTGCTGCCTAAACCCGAAGACCCGAAGTTCAGGAGAAGCAACCCTTGTTTCAACAGGGGAGAAAAACCTGAAGTCGAGGCACTGAGTATAGGGGATACAAGTACACTCACCCCTGTTCACCTGTCAATGAATTAAATTCCAGAACCTGTACTGTTTGCAAAGGCTCCTTCCCCTCCAGAGAGGTCAGAGTTCATGCAGCTAAAGCCAATTTGGGCTGCTGGGTATCAGAGGGCCAAGATCTCCATCTTCATCTCCATCTTTGGACCCACAGGGGGGTGAAGCCCTGGTGTCCTTGCTCCCAGTGAGGTTTCTGAGTGCCATTCTGTAATTGTCACAGGGGTCTTTTGAATCATACTTGGTCTCACTCCTCACTACATCTCCTTGAATCACTAAATCCCTAACTCCCTCACTAAACCTAAATTAGTGGTTGACTGGTGAACACACAAAAGGAGCAAACAACACCAGAGACAAAAAAAAGATGATTGAATATTGGTATTACATTTGCCAGTTTTCCACAGACACGACTACAAATCCATCCTAATTCATGGCTCAGTCACACTAGAACAAAAATGGCAACGGCAACCTCCTTGCAACTAAAAAAAAAAATTGGTGGTTGCCTGATGATTGCATTGAATTTTTTTGCTGTCAGAGATAGTAGAAGTAGTTGCAGAGACTAGCTGGTTACTCATAGGTTGAGTATGAAACACCCTCAACCCCTGGGTGACCAATTTCAATCGCACATGTCATCTAGTGGGAGGTGACCCGCCTCCATTCAATCGCAATCCAACTCGGACCAACTGCAGTCACTCTCAGATAGACTGGTGAAGGTTTGCAAATATTTGTCATCTAATTTAAAAATGCAGACAGATTGCCAACACATTGCAATCAATCTGAGTCAGTCTGCGCCGATGAGTGCAACTTGTCTGCAACATGTCTCTTTGCAATAGGAGACTCGACTTAGCTGGTTGTATTCTGGTTTATTCCTATCAAGCACCTATGTCATGTCATGTCCTGCAACAACTACACCACTATTTGTGGAAATATTTCCATTTCAAATCTACAAGGTTCTGGCTGGACTCTGAATTAAGCAGTTAATGTGATTTTCTGTTTAATGTGAAATTCCACATTTCACAGATTTTGCCAGATTTTGATCCAAATGTTGCCATAGCTTGACTACTGCAGACCAAAAAATAAAAAATAAAAATCTAAAGCTGAATTAGAAATTCAGTATTTTAAAACATACATTACACATTACATAAAAGGAATAAGGCCAACTTTTTTATGCTTGCATCTTCTCCATGTGGTCGCTGCATGTACACAGGTTACAACTATGCTGAGCTTGAAAAATAAAATGAAATCAGTGCATGCTCAGAGTAAATATACTCTCTTCTCTACTCAAACACAGGCTGAAGGAAGGGTTGTTCACACTGCTGGAGTGTTCAGGTCCTGACCTGATTATGTAGCTACAGCTTAAGTCTGCTTACATGTATATAGTTCCCACCAGAAAGAACTGTGAATAAAGCATATCTTATGCATCATTTAAAGATGATATTTTTTGAATCTTGAAACCTGCAATCAATCCCTGAGAAGCTTACCGAATAAGATTTATTGATAAACCAATATATGTCATTTACATGACAGTATAAACAAAATGACTAACATCTGCCTCTCTCATCTGAAAGTCTCAATTTGGTTGCAAACTCGAAGTGAAAAATGCAGAGCACCCAGAGAGTTTCATTGATCGGCCTTTTATCGATTAAGCATTAACCTAAGCACAATCAATCAAATTCATAATGGCTTTATTTTACGAGCAAAATCAATCAAATCACAATGGCTTTATTTCATGAGGGTGCTGTTCTCTCTGTGCTGTTACTCAGAAAACTAATCCTGGTTTCTGTTGTGCGCCTGAAGAGGATAATCAGCAAGATAAAACAAGGCTCTCGCCCCAGGGCTCAAGCAGCCGCGGTACAAAGGAAACTTCCAAATGCTGTTTGAAGTAGCAACACCTAGGGCTTCAATGTCATGTCAGTAACAACACTGTTACAAACCTCAGCATTTATCCACCTACATACACCAACTAGTCACAACATTAAAACATTTTTGGGTCCCGTTATTCATGTGGATGTTACTTTGATACTTACCTCAATGGGATTGGTCTGTCCTGGGGAACCCCAACAGCTGGGTTCCCCCGGACATGTACCCCATCACAAAGAGAGCTCAAGGCATTGGCCTAGCTTCCTCCAGCATCAACAAGGTAAACAAGCTTGATCTATGGAAGCACACAACTGACAAGGTCCAAATGATGTCCTGCCAATGCTGCAGTGCTGAAAATCACAGATACTTTAGAGGTCCAGTGTTCAGGCCCTGATATAATCTAACACACTGACCAGCTTTTGAAAATGAGTCTCTGTTTTCTCTTTAAATACAGCATCCAAACTTGCTGCGTATACTAATAGCAAGTAAGCTGCAAATCTCTTGAGCTGAAAAATGAAACCACTGCAGAAATCCCAAAAGTTGCAGTTCTGCTAATGGCTGCTTGAGGCTGGATCCAAAAGTGAGTCAATCCTCATAATGTCCAACTTAGAGCATTAAAAATCACATTCATAGCCTGGTGGGGAAAAAAATGATTTGGGCCTCTCTGTGGATAGTGTCCACCATCCTAACAGTATGGCTATGTTATGGTTATAATATGGTTGTATGGTTTTTTGTTTTTTTTTTTAATATATGAAAAAATTTAGAATGCATTGTATTGCTGTAAATGAATGAATTATTGTTATTTCTAGCTATGAGGGAGCTGCTCAATAAAATAAGATGTTCAATTAAAAATAAGAATAAGAATAGGAATAACTTTATTGATCCCAGAAGGAAATTCATAACTTTCATTTAATAGCTCTTTGAGCAAATTCAATTCAGCTGAATCACATCAGGGAGGCAGAGGAGGGGGAAACAGAAACAAAGAGAAAAGTCAGAGAAGGCCTGTTTGACTCCAAGAAGTTTCATACAGCATTCAATGGACTTTAAAAGGCTGCTCTACTAAATACTAGTATAGAACACCTATAAAATCATACTTATTTACCTTCACTGCACAGTTTTTCACATGGTCCCTGTGTTGTGCCCATGAACCTGTGGGTGATTCTTCAAATAACTGTAGGAAAACTACTGGGGTAAAGTGCACATGTGAATGGTGCCATATGTCTAATACTTAAAACCTTGCACATAATAATATATATTATATGTAACATATATGGTGTGCTCATACTGCATTTCGCCCTTATAAGCATGAGTATACATCTGTAGCTGGACAAATTGTTTTTAAATGAGCCTGCCCTTGCATCAGTCACAGAAACCTGACATGCCCTTGATGTCTGATTGACTCTGGCATCCACATACTTCATCATCACAACAGGTAAAAACGTCCTACATTTTCTCTGGAACATTCTGCCAGAGAAAAAATTATCCCGGAGAGGGGTGAGAAATGTGAAGAGGCATGTACTTCAGATAGAAAGACAAAGACGATTGAGAAGAAAAACAGGCGTGCTATAATGAGGTGATTGTAGGAAAGGTTTGGGGTGACATGATGATAGGTAGGGAGGAAAAAAATCTGCAGAGCAAAAAGGAGGAGGGAGAGATGAAGGTCACTGCGAGGGTGATGTAATAAGAGCATGGAACAAGCATTAGAGGGAGCTAAGGATGGATAAAGAGCGAGAGAAACAGGAGGGAGAAAATAGAAAAATAAAACGGGTCGAATGAGTGACAAACAGGGGAGTGGGAAAAAGTAAAAGTGGCACAAACTAGGAGTAGAGAGAAGAAAAAGTGTGAATGATAAAAGAGTGGAAGAAGTAAGCAGAGTGACTGAGGGAGAGACAGACATGGAGAGAGAATGTTTGCTGTGTTGCAGAGGAAAGAGACAGAAGCAGAGAGCGCGAGGGGGGGAAGCCCAGCACATCTTCTCTAGAGGGGAAATTGCATTGCTAAGGATTTATTGCTTCAAGTGTAATTGGGTTCAACCAGCGCCAGGAGAGAAAATCCATTGAAGTCTTCTCTTCGGTGCAGTAGAGAGCAGACTGTTGATCCGACGTCTCTCCCACCTCCCTGCTGCTGCTGCTGCTGCTGCAGAGCGAGACATTACCACACAGATGAAGCAGCTCAATCATCCATCCTGAAACGAGTACACCTAAATAGCGTAATAACGGGGGGCACTAATAAGAAATCCTCATAATTTTAGGTACTTAACAGCTCAGTTCAACTTCTTCCTCAAGTGACTCTGAGCTGCTCTGTTTCTGATGATAGTCTGACTCCACTCATCCCGTTCAGTTATTACAGGCTGTAATAAAATCTCCATAGTTGAAGCTTATTGTTTCAGGGTTTTTATTCAGTGTTCCAGTGCGTGTAGATGAGCAGGCTGAGGTAGTCAAGCTGCAGTGGCACCTAGCTTGTAAACCTGATAAAAAACATTAATGTGTGTAGTAGTTTTACGCAACTTCACCGAGATACCTGTCCAGGAGATCCAGTAGCACTGTTTTTTTAGGACATATAGTCATAGAATGCCATAAACCTCAAAAATGACTTCGTAAGGCGAAGGGATTACTTGATTAGAGTTAGTTACATGGTTACAGTAATAATCACATGCCCCCTGTCTCTGATTCTTTTTGTGATATTCTTGAACAAGATCTCAAGGCACAGCCGGTTTAGGAAGGTCAGAATCATATATCTGCTTTTAGCAGATGACATGGTTCTGCTGGCTACATCAGAACCATTCACTTTACATAAAAGATGGCTCAGGTTTGATAAGCGAAGCCAATGCCGAAGTGCCTTAAATGGGGCAGCTAGGGCACTGCCCCAGGGCCCAGAAGGCAGAGGGGTTCTAGTCAACCTAATTATCAACCAGGTCCCTCCGCTTTACACACCATGCATACACTGGTTGTGTTTAATTAAAGTTGGACAGATTATCAAAGTTCTGCTGTATTTTTAAGCCATGGTTCTATTTTTTTAACTAGAGCCTAACTTTATTTATGCAGTATATATTTTACTGAATGAATTGAATTTTAGCTGCAAATATTTACTCAGTCGTTTTATACTCCATTGATTGAAATAGGTTACTTTTCTAGGAAAGTTTTTGATGGTGTGGGACATGGTGGGAATTATGCTATTTGTACTTTCTGACCTTGTTCTCTGTCATTTGTGGAAAATGCCAGCAAACCTGTTGACATCAACCGTGCAATAATTTGTTTTTCGGCAAGTGTCAGAGTAGAGCAGAGTAGTTTGTCAGCACAGCCGCATTATAAATTATGTTTAGCAAGCCAAAACAAAAAAAGTGGTGCTCAAAAAAGGAAGGAGAGAAGAGAGCAGGATGAGTGTATCACCAGGACTTTGGATTTGAGCAGTTTTGTCAGTGACTTTGCTGAGCACAAGGCCTGCAAAATGAAGCTTTCTCACTTTGTGTTTTTGTAAAGGATTGAAATATTGTTACCACTTATATATTGAAAATGTGCACTCATAGTGTAATATATGTGCGTGATACATCTAGACCAGAGGTGTCAAACATAAGGCCCAGGGGCCAGAATCATCTTGGCAAAGACTCCAAATCAGCCCACTGGACGACTTTGGAAAATGTGAAGGAAAGTGTAAATTTTAGACTTTTAACTGTATTTTCATAAGTTTTACAGCTTTTCCTACTGATAAAGAGTCCCCCATGGCTATTCATACTACACAAAAGTCATTAATTAGTAGATAAACAATAAATGATAGAAAAATTCCAGTTTTTTCACTATCTACTATAGAAATGTATGTTTTTTCACATTGGGTTCACAGTAGAAAAAAAATAGGAAATTTTCTGTGAATTAAGTAAAACTTTCTATTTTAAAATTATAGGACAGGCCCACTTGAGATCAAAATGGGCTCTATGTGGCCCACAATGCCAAATGAGTTTGACATCCCTGATCTAGATGCTGGTCCACTGGAAATGATTGTTGAATGAGGAATTCTATAAATGAGCGTGCCTGTTTGGTAGGTCCAGTCAGTCTGTGAGGGCCTGTGGCTAATGGGCTCTCTTTTGTTCCATTATAGGCTTATAGACATTACAGCTGTCTCTATGTTACTTTACTAAATCTGTTTGGTCTTGTTTTAGCCTAGCTGAAGAAGATGCTGTCCGATCAAAGGCTGGAATTATGCTATTGATATTATTTGTTATTGCTCTATGATATTATAGCAGCTGATTAGCACTAAAGCAGTAGTTGTGCCTGACTGTTGTGGAAAAAGAGAGAGCTAAGTGTTAAGGCAACACTTTCCATTTACCACTTGGTCCACTTTCAAAGCATTGTGTCATTCCTTTCTTAAAAATAAAATTCTGTGTATCATCTGATTAAAATGCACAAATCTATGGAGTTGAGTTATTTAACTGATGAGGTTGTAAGTAATTTCTGCTTGGTCCAATTAGTGAGCCCACACAAAAACCTTCATATTTACTCTGCAGAGGTTAGACAGCAGCATTAATTTTTATTTTATTGTTTTTTTAAATAAATGAGGATAATTCCTTTACAGAATCCCTTCATCTAGCAAAAGGGTTGACCACGTTCAACCTAAACATCTCTCCTTCCACAGTCAGTGTAAATATGCTCCAACCGTGGACACATTTCTAACTTTGCATAGATTAATATGTCAGTTCTGTTAGTATAGGGTTAGTATGGGATCTGCTGACAATCAGTTAATTAAATAAATTAAAATAATCAGAAAATAAAATAGACAGAGACAAATGTGCAAGGCTGTGAATGAAATAAAAATGAAAAATAAAGGAACAATCAAATGGTCAAATCTTGCTAAGCAAATCCATGTTACACCAGGTAAAAAAAAAAAACCACCAAATCTCACCCTATTACCTGTCAAATTCTCAGCCTCTGGTTTATCTGTCCATCCGTGTTCTTAACCAATTAACCAACAGGGTTGCAGAGGGGAGGTTTGCAGATATAGAGTGAAAAGCAGAATAGATCATATGCTTGTAAATGTGAATACACACACTGTACAGTTGCATTTCACTGTCAACATGACGTTTTCTTCCATCAGGTGAAGGATAAAGATGTAAAGAAGATCAATCCTGCACTGCCACCACAAAAGCTGAATGGTTTTTTTGGGGGGGTTTTTCCAGGTGGGTGGCACGTTCATGATTTCTGCACACAAGTGGCAAGTGTCTTGGGACTATACCGCCTACCATACCAACACCCAACCCACCCACCTAGCACCCCCTATTCCCCACTAGTATGCTCATTAAAAATGATCAAACCGGTGGGTGTCAGTTGATGTGAATAGTGTGTAATGGTTCAGTTAGATTTTGTCTACTTTAGTGTCTCCCTGCACTAGCAGTAGCATCTCTAACAGTAGCCTCTTCTGCATAGTGTACCGATGCATAACAGTAGTGTAAAAGGAGATCTTTTTTCCCCATGGCACTGTATATTGTGCATTGGAAAAAAGACTGCATACTATAGCAGAACATCTACCATAAAACTATAGTAATCAATAGCCACAAGCCTTGTATTTCTGTAAGAGCAAAAAGAGGCAAATGCAGATTTTGATTTAAATGACGTGAAAGGCATGACATAAGTCAGCTGAAAAAGGGCTTTCCTGGTACAGGATGTGTGTGTGTGTGTGTGTGTGTGTGTGTGTGTGTGTGTGTGTGTGTGTGTGTGTGTGTGCGTTCACCCCACCTGCCACTGCAGTGCGATTCCCCTCTCC
Source organism: Heterochromis multidens (assembly GCA_015108495.1). NCBI lineage: Eukaryota > Metazoa > Chordata > Actinopteri > Cichliformes > Cichlidae > Heterochromis > Heterochromis multidens. The sequence goes on from VUQS01045828.1 coordinate 24,726, forward strand.
CCCTGACATGCAGCAGCACTCACAAACTCACACTGCAGAACCGAACAGGCCTGGCTCTGCATACCAATCAAAAAAGAAGAGAGAGAGAGAAAGCAGAGTGAGAAAGAGAGAGACAGAGAGAGAGAGAGAGATGCCATAACACAGGGAGACAAAGAGCAAGAGATGAAAGAAAAGAAGCACCACTCTCCTCCTCCTCCTCCTCCTCCTCCTCTCTCCATCTCTCCTCATTTTCACCTCTGCAGTCAGCTTGTCATCCCGCCCAGCCGAGCGGCTTACAGCTCTGCAGTTCATACAAAGGGATTCTCCTTCCCAGGCTTTCCCTCCTGAGGGAGGAGGGGGTGGTAGCTGCAGACGCCTGGCAGTCAGGTGGCACAGCAGGAGCTTTGTCTTGATAACTATTGACTGCTTCTAAAAATGGAAGGCACACTGATAGAAGCTCAGGGAGTGTGTCTAATGTAGAGGGCTTGGGACTGGGACCCAGGACACAAAGCATATTCAGAGCTGAAAGAATAATTTGCTTAATTCACTTTGTTTGGCCATTTGAGAACAATGTACTTTAAACACAGAGAGGTGCAGTGCAGGAGGAATGAAAATGTAACTTGAACAAAAACAAGAGTTTATGAGCAGAAGGAGATGGATGTTGACATTTGATAGCCAGCAGTTATTCATGCTTGGAAAGCCTAGAACAACAATCAGTCAAGGGTAAACTGCAGTCTGCACTGCAGCAGATACTATTTCTTAGTCTGTTCGTATAAAAACCAGGGAAGCTGGATACCCGTCCATCATGCTCAGCTGAAGGACTGTTTTGACCACTGTTGTCAAAATCTTTAACCTCACAGGATGAAGGGTTACAAAAAGTGTTTTTTTTTTTTATTGAATTAACAGCTTTAGAGTTCATGCAACTTTTCTTTACAAGGCTTAGTCACCTTATGCTCTGTACAAAAATGACGGTCACAGTATCCTCTGACTACTGTGTTGATTATTTTCTCCTGTTGGCACAAGTTTCTGTGTGTTATGGCATTTATACCATGGCCACTTGTCAAACATAAAAAAGAACTGTCATTTGAGTTTGTTAGCACCAAGCAACTGTTGGATGACTGTCTTTTCTTGGCATCTAGTCCCACTTGAAACATATAGTCCTGTAAAATAGGAATTAAGAGGGTAAGTAGCAGCCAGGGGCTGCAAATCAAATGCACTTGATTAACTAATCATCAGAAAGTGTGAGCAATTCTATAAAAGCAAACGTTTTGGCAGTTTGCTGGTCTGGAGCATTCAGGTGTGTGTTAAGATAGTCGCTGTGCTATCGGATGCACTAACTGACATGGACACAGGCCAGGTGTGTGCTTTTACAAGATTCCATTATTTATCCATCCAGATCGAAAATAAATGTAGCTCTCCGTTCTTTTGAAAGCTTTCATCCTGGTGGCAGTGTAAGGTGAGGGATTCTCTACAAGATACATATAGATGTCACCGAAGTTGAGCTCTGGGAGAGACATTGCCACATTCAGGGATTTAAATAAAGCCGCCGGGGCAGAATATGGATTTCAAGTCTCCAAAATTCATAGTTTCTCTTCATATCTTCATTTTTCTCCCATGGATAGGTGATCCAAGTTGTCTTGGCTTGACACAGGTGGAAAAACAACACTTTTGTCCTGTAGTACTACCGACTGTCCACTATTGGCCGCCATGATGGAGTAAGGTTTTACTTAGCGAGTCGGTCACGTGACTGAAAACTATGAATGGTTTCTCCTAGAGCTATCCAGTTAAACTGAGTAATCAGGGACTGAGGGCCTTGGTCAAACAGGTACAGTTGTGGTCATAAGTTTACCTACCCTGGAAGTTTTGGCATGATAACATACATGCAAGTTTACATACACAGGTTTAAATGACTACTAAAGGTAACCATCCTCACCTGTGATCTGTTTGCTTGTAATTAGTGTGTGTGTATAAAAAGTCAGTGAGTTTCTGGGCTCCAAACAGACCGCTGCATAGTTCATTCAGTGCTGCACTGATGTTGTTGGATTCAGAGCCATGGGGAAAGCAAAAGAATTTTCAAAGTATCTGCTGGAGAAGATAGTTGAACTTTATAAAACAGGAAAAGGATATAAAAAGATATCAAGGGAATTGAGAATGCCAATCAGCAGTGTCCAAACTCTAATTAAGAAGTGGAAAATGAGGGATTCTGTTGAAACCAAGCCACGGTCAGGTAGGCCAACAAACATTTCAGCCACAACTGCCAGAAAAATTGTTCGAGATGCAAAGAAAAACCCACAAATAACTTCAGCTGACATACAGGACTCTGGAAAAAAAAGTGGTGTGGCTGTTTCAAGATGCACAATAAGGAGGCACTTGAAGAAAAATGGGCTGCATGGTCGAGTCTCTAGAAGAAAACCATTACTACACCAATGCCACAAAGCAGCCCATTTAGAATATGCCAAACAACATAGAGACAAGCCTCAGAA
>VUQS01045829.1:0-18019 GCA_015108495.1 Heterochromis multidens
ACCTACTGTAATGAAATGTATTCCCCACTGCTGTGTAATCCATTATTGTAAATTTAAATGTTATTAAGAAATGATCAGACAAAAGAGGGTTTTCAGGGAATACTGTTAAATGTTCAGTTTCTATGCCATAAGTTAGAACAAGATCCAGAGTGTGACTAAAGTGGTGGGTGGGCTCCTTTACATTTTGAGAGAAGCCAATTGAGTCTAATAATAGATTAAATGCAGTATTGAGGCTGTCATTTTCAGCATCTACATGGATGTTAAAATCACCCACTATAACAATTTTATCTGAGTTGAGCACTAAATCAGACAAAAAGTCTGAGAAATCCAAGAGAAACTCAGAGTAGGGACCAGGTGGACGATAAATAACAACAAACAGTGCATTTAAGCATGTAGACATGGTGAAGACAACCCGCTGAAATTCAAACTGATCATCAGAATGAAGAAGAAAGATGATTTAAGTGACTTTGAACATGATATGGTTGTTGGTGCCAGATGGGCTGGTCTGATGGGATTTTCCCACACAATCATCTCTGGGTTTTACAGAGAAAGGTCTGAAAAAGAGAAAATATCCAGTGAGCAGCAGTTCTGTGGGTGAAAATACCTTGATGATGTCAGAGGTCAGAGGAGAATGACCAAACTGCTTTGAGCTGATAAGAAAGAGACCGTAACTCAAATAACCACTTAATACAACAAAGCTATGCAGAAGAGCATCTGTGAACACACAGCACGTCAAGCCTTGAAGCAGATGGGCCACAGCAGCAGAAGACCACACCAGCTGACAGCTAAGAACAGGAAACTGAGGCTACAGTTCACACGCCTCATTAAAACTGGATAACAGAAGATTGGAAAAATGTTGCCTTGTCTGATGAGTCTCAATTTCTGCTGCAACATTAGGATGGTGGGGTCAGAGTTTGGCATAAGCAGCATGAAAGCATGGCTCCATCCTGCCTTGTATCACCGTTCAGGTGGTAGTGGTGGTGTAATGATGTGGGGGATATTTTCTTGGCACACTTTGAGCCCCTTTGTACCAACTGAGCATCATTTAATCACCACAGCCTACCAGAGTATTGTTGCTGACCGTGTTTATCCCTTTATGATATGACCACAGTATACCCATCTTCTAATGGCTGATTCCAGCAGGATAACGCTCCATGTCACAAAGCTCAAATCATCTTAAACTGGTTTCCTGAACATGACAATGAGTACACTGCACTCAAACGATCTCCACAATCAGGCAGATTGTGGAGATCGTTTGAGTTCATGGTCAACAGAGCACCTTTGGGATGTGATGGAACGGGAGAGTCACATCATGGATGTGCTACTGACAAATCTGCAGCAACTGTCAACATGAACAAAATCTCTGAGGAATGTTTCCAGCACCTTGTTAAATTTGTATCACAAAGAATTAAAGCAGCTCTGAAAGCAACAGGGCTTCAACCAAGTACTAGCATGGTGTGCAGTCAATCAGAAGTAAGCTTGTTTAAACAGAGGACAGCCTTAAAGACAGAGGAGCAAAGGATGAACTGAACAAGTCCAGTATAAGACGAATAAGAATCATTTATCATCTTCAATAAAGAGTTGTTTTATATGTTTGTGCATTTTGACTTACATGGATTTCAGATGAACTGTAGCTGCACTTGCATTATGTAAAGATGCAATTACTGTGTAATGTATCTGCAGAAATACTGAAGTGTAAAAATGTTGAGTTGCCATTTTACTGCGTTATGTGGCAAAATATTTATTTTCTCTGAGCAGTTGGCAGGCAATTAGAACTTTTGTAGATTAATAGTTGCAGCCAAAAATTTTTCTGGCACATAATAAACTCCGATAAAACAACACATTGTTAATTTACACTTCTTTTCAAAAAAATGAGAACAAATGAGATATAATGTGTTACTTAGTGAGATTTTAGGGTGATTTCTGCCAAAGTTTTATATTTCACAAACAAATGTGAGAGCAGTATTATATCATCTGCCTGCTGAGCTGTACCTGAAAGTTGCACATGATGGTCAAAGAACTAAACTCCCTTAAAAATCTGTATATGGGAAAACTTCAATGCTTTATAAGCTTTTCACAACCTGTTCATTATTGTAATTTGTTGTAAAGTTTGCACTTCATTATTGCTCACCATGTACTTCTTTGTTTAATTCTCCAAAAATGTAGTAGAACAGGACACCATCCTTCATCCTTGCTTTGTCCCGGCCTGTTTCCTGCATCACTAATCTAAAAACAGCACCAGTATTTCAAATTTGAAGTGCACAACGGAGGCTGGTAACGCATTGTACTGAGTTACTTGTTGCAGAATTGCTGCACAAGATGATGACAATCAGTTTGTCTGCAGGATGAGAAGCAGAGGATCGAGGCTCTCGGAGGTTGTGTGATCTGGTTCGGCACATGGAGGGTCAACGGCAGTCTGTCTGTATCCAGAGCCATAGGTAGGCTTTTCATGCACGTTCCTTGTACTGCAATTTTAAATACTGCTGCATGCTAGTGCCCTTTTGGGGAAAGTGTAAGCCATGTTTTTGTAGCTCCAGTTTACAGTTGCCCCCTAAACGCGTCACATGCAGTTAATCGTAAAGTTTCTGTTTTGAAAAGAGGACGACTGGAAGGATGCACTCACCGAATGTGTGAGATTGTGGGCGGTACCTTTCTCGAAAACCACTCATCCAAACGCGATGACTGAAGTTATTTGTTACAGGAAACCAAAGACAAAAAATAAATTAATAAAATGACATTAAAACACATCCATAAAAACATATCTGAGTGGCTCCATAGTGTAGCAGCTTACACATTTGCCTGGCAAACAAAAGATCCCTGGTTCAGCCCTGGGAGGAGACACAAATCCCTTTGGGGTTGTGCTCCTCAGGCCACTTGGCTGACCCCGTAGTCAGACTAAAGACAACGTGAAGAGATGAGCCTCTCTGACATGTTACACCGTTATCATTTTGAATGTCCTTGTTTTAGATAATTGCCTGCTGGATTCTGTTTTCTGATTTGTCTGTTTCTGTTGACATGTTCCTGATTGTTCTTATCTCTCTTTTGTCTGAGCAGATCCTCACAGATTAAACTGTTACCTGTGTTGACAGGTGACTCGGAGCACAAACCCTACATCTGTGGTGATGCAGACAATAGTATCTTCCCATTGGATGGCTCAGAAGACTACCTGATTCTGGCCTGTGATGGCTTCTGGGACACGGTGAATCCAGAAGAGGCGGTGCGTGTGGTCAGTGATCATCTCCAGGAGAATGCTGGGGACACCACCATGGTAGCGCACAAGCTGGTGGCCTCAGCCCGGGATGCGGGCTCTAGTGATAATATCACTGTCATAGTGGTCTTCTTGCGGGACCCACGTTCACCGCCACCCACCAGCACCGAGGAGGAGGAGGAGGGTGTTGTAGAGGGAGAGGTGGTGGACGAGGAGGAGGTAGCAGAGGTGGAGGAGGAGGAGCAGGAAGAGGAGGAAGAGGAAGATGAAGCAGTCAGGGTGGAACGTGATGGCGGTGAGGGAGGCAGCACTGCGGACATTGGGGGGAAGAGCCGTGGAGGCTGGCCCCTGCAGCAGTGCTCAGCTCCTGCTGACCTTGGCTACGAAGACCGAACGGACTCGTTCACGGACAGAACCAGCCTCAGCCTGCTGGGGCCGGCACTGGAGGGCCGCATCTCGCTGACCCGGGGATCTTTCGGCTTTACCCCCGACCTCTTTACGGCCTCTCACGTCTCCCGAGAACGGGCACTGAGGCGCAGGTCCTGTGTCCCTTTTCAGGAGGCCAGCATCTCTAGCTTCACGGACCCACTGTGGCCCCACACAGCCATGATGTTAGGCCAGGCAGTGAGGCGAAGCCGCAAGCTCGGTTATGGTAGTCGCCGGTGGGGGCGAAGGTTGCCAAGCAGATCCAGGGAGCTGCTAGGCCTGTTACCATCTGGCCCCTTGCTGCCCCACATGCAGCGCTACTCCAATCGGAGATCTGGAGTGGCAGAGCCTCAACTGCCCCATGATGCCGCCATCTGAAGAGGTGACCCAGACCAAACCATCTCCTTCATTTCTTCAGTCCTCCTTCCTGCCCCGCAGTCCACCCATCCACCTTTGCCTTCAACAACACGTCAACATGTCTTTCTTTGATAGTTGGTAGTTGTAGCTCCTGCAGTTGTTATGTGATTATTGAATCTCTGTCGGAGGAGTGGTGCTCTCTGTCCTAAGCTGAAATGTTTCCAATTGTAAGCTGGTCCATTAACACAAGCCCCGCTCCTCAGTGCTGTAGGTAAAGCTCATAACTGCATTCTCTCCGTTGTGACCAATGATCAGTCAATATGAAGCCAGAGCTGGAAGTGCAGGTTAATACGATGTGTTCAGACTGAAGGACACAGCTTACCGTAGGTCCCTCATATAAAGATTAAGTCTGACTACTTTATAAATGAGGATAAAAGTGAGGGGTTAAAAGCAAATAAGTCCAGGAACATTTTATAAGCAGTCTTGTCTTGTGTAGCTGAAGTTTAATTCTGTATTGGACTATGAAATCTTTTCAGTCCTAAATGAGAAAAATATTTAGTCTGAACACATTTAAGATTAATGTATGTGCTTGGTCACTCCACAGACATCAAAGAGTCCATTTGGACAAAATTGATCTTACCTTTTGTTCTGTTTGGTCAAAAGTATGTGGACACCACAGCCAAAAGTTTCTAATGACCTTAAACATATATTTAGCCATCTTTACTCTCATTTCTTGTTACTTTCTTATTACAGTATATATAAGCCACCACCCACTACTTTTGCTGGTTTGGTCCATAAACATTTCACACAAAATGGACAGACAAAAAGCAGACAGGCAAAATGGTCTCTGTAGCTGTAAATTAAAAGCCGTAGCTTTTAAGTGTAATCATCCACACACATTTTTTCTGCATCTCAGACTGTGGAGTTATACCTAGGTATAAATGCACAGTGAGGTGTCACATATCATCTTTTCTCCCTCGAGAAAGCTGCTGAGAATGTCGAGCGACCCAGCATTAAATTAAGCTCTAATAGCGGAGCTTGCCTCTCTGTCTGCTCACCAATCCCTTGGTGGCAGATGAATAACTTTCAGCCGGAACAATTGTTGCTCCTGGTTTCTCGGACTGGAAGCACACATGGTTCTGCCCCCTCCGATACAGTCAATGACCCAGCCATTATCCAGCCACATTTGTCTACAGATAAAAGCACTTAGCACTGGATTATAAAAGATTAGCAGTCACTTACCTGAATAAATTCTTCATGTAGTTCAGTAGTCCAGATGGTGATATACTCCTGAGATAATGGGGCTTTTGGAGAGGGTGATATTTTAAAAAACAATTTTATTGTAGTTTTTGTTGAGGCACATATTTTTGCATTATTCCAGCTGTTTTCCCACAGGCTTCACCAGTCCACATCTATTTCATGTTTGGCCACGACACATACCTTCCATATAGGCCTATGTCCTTTATACACCCAGTCACTCATTACTAGATTCATGCTTGATATTAAAGACAAGTCTGGCTTGTGCTTTCAGTCCAGTCATATCATGATGCAGTGCCAGCTAAACAAAAGAGATTAACATTTTCATTTTGCTAATGAGAAAATTGATACCACTCTCATGCCTGTCTGATAAATATGAAGCTATAACCAGCAGCTGATTGGCTCAGCTCACTGATATTTACTTGTAGACACTGATATCTATCACTGCTATGTCTATTAAGATAAGAGGTCCATCCAATATTGTCCAACTGTTTAATTTATTAATACAATGAAACAGGACATCTGCTAAGATTAAAAAAAAACAAACAAGTGGGCTCTGACACCAGTTTTGTAGACTGTAACAGTAATATTTCTGTAAGTAAAAAATAACTAAAGCCAAATAATGTAAAAGAGGATTACAACAAGTATTAAAGGTCAAACATTAGAAACATTTTTGGCAGGCGTCACTGTGTTTTTAATTATAAGTCTAGTAAAATATCTTCTTCGTTTAGCTCTGAGTCGCACCTTTTTTACAAGAGTTTGCAGAGTAACAGTTACACTATCTGACAAACCAATCATATAAGTGTGTACTTATATGATTGGTTATAATAGAAGTGCCACAAAAATACCGGGCTTTTCCTAACCTACGTGTTTTCCCCAGTTTGACACAAACTTGTGCACCTTTCTGTTATTTCTAGCCATAAATTACAAAAATGTAAGTTATGCTGAATGGAACCCCAAAGAACAACTTTTTAGGTGGTGCCAAATTTTGTCTCTGCAAGAAAAACCCTCTAATAAAAATGGGAAAAGTTTTTTGTCAACTGATGGATAGCTTAAAGTAAGCTTAGTACCGATAATCACTTTATATTGGTGTAAGAGAAGGATACTTGCCGTAACATACCAAATTCATGACATTAGTGACAGTAAATGATGGCAAGATAATGCCTCATCTGTGAAATATTACTTTGTTTAGATTATCAGCTGGTAACAAAATAACCAGACCACATGGAGACTTTTCTGCAACATTGTAGCAACATTATAGAAAAATGTCAATGTGATGCGTTTTGCTAAAGTAACGTTATATCAAAGTCGGGGTTAAGTTATTGTGTTATCAAGTCACTTATTTCATTAGAAAAACCAAAAGCAGCACAGAAGTCTGTTTTTTCTGAGACTGAAAGGAGGGGAAACTACGAGCCTCCCATTATAGCCAAATGTACTTTTACATTTCCATTTGTGTACACATTTAACAAGATAAAATGTGTGCAAACATATTACATAATGCCACCTTGTTACATTTGTACAATTGTAACCTTTTTAGAACGTAAATGTAACATTTTCAGAATATTGTTTTAGAACGCTGCTTTGACCGGGCTTGTTTTTTTATGTTAGTATTATGTAATTTTAAATGTTGAGCAGATGTAAGAGACCAATAGAGGATGTTTTCACTGCGCTGCCCCAAAAAGTTTTTGTTTGCCGGGTACCTGTTTCCAGTCTTCAGCCTAAGCTAAGCTAACTGCCATCTGGCTCTGCAGTGGCTTCATATTTAATTTAGTGTCCAGATGTGAGAGTGGTTTCAACTTCTCGTGAAGAAAGTGACCCAGCCACTGTCCCCCAAAATTTCCTCAAAAAGCATAGCAAGAATCTGCACATTTTGTGCCTCAGGAGCCTAAGAGAGAGTTATCAAAATGTACGTAAAGAGTCACTGCATAACAGCACATCATAACATAGTGAGGTTAATACTGTGCATTCACATCCTCCTTAGATGGTCCCATTTCCCCAGGTGTTCTTCTGACTTCCGTGTGTTTATGTAGCCCACAGCATTTAATGTGGAAACAACATGAATACTGTAAAGAAGACATGTTGTATTTTCTTACTAAGTGCTTTTAAAAAAACACACACACACATTGATAGCTATTTTTGGTATATAATAAATTAATATTGGTTTTCCTGACTTGTTATCCGGTTTGCTGCAAATAAATAACTTCAGCAACTAGCAGTTAAAAATGAGTATCATTTTACAAATTGATTTTCAGCAAAAATGTACATGAAAGATGTGAACTTGCACCATTAATCAAAGATTTCTTTTTATAAACCAAACACTTTCTTTCATTTGTCTTGTAGCAACATTTTTGCAGACGTTCTGAGTTGTTCTAACTTTAGGGGATGTTTTGCAGTTGGGAGATAATTTTTCCAATTCTTTCAACACCACATGAATAGACAAATAGCTGCCACTGTCAGAGAAATCCACTGCGACTGACTCCCATGGCTTCACAAATATATATAAATATATATAATTATAAGCCTTTATAATTGGATCTGATCTAGATTCTGCCATGGAGAGGCCCTCTCTGCTGTCCAACAGGCTCGCTTCAGGTATCTTATCAGGCCATAGAAGTGTTCTCTGTTAGTCTTTGTACACCTTGCATACGTCTTACCCGAAAAGTCATTTTTCCAATTCATGCTTTTTTTCATATCTAACCCCAAATATCCACTCAGTAGGATCCTCTTAAACTGTCATTTATAACCATTAATAGCAAACAATTATGTATCCATCAAACAATAATCCTCTGACTGACTTTATATGATAATGCTACAAAGACAGTTTTCATATTGGACTCATTAATCCCTTTATAATAACACTAATAACTTAAACCCAATCTAATCTCTCTTTGCATTAAACGTGTAACCTGTTGTATAACCTCACCACACTCTATGGCTATAATCTAACTATACTGAAAATGTCCTCATACAGAAGTGTGCACAAACCTTAACTTTGGTTAAAACAGCAACTGTGGTTAGCATTTTTATGGGGTCATTTGATTTTTAAACTAAAACCTTGTAAAACATTCTCAAATATACCCTCACAGCTACAAACTGTATAAAAAATAATGTTTAAAGATTGAGACTAAAGCTCTAAGTCCCAGGAGAAAGGTTAGTATCCTCTCCAGCTAATGAGAATGCTAACTTTTCATAAAATAAAAATGGTTTTGTACCAAGAGCAAAGCTAATTATACCATAAAGCAACGTTGTTATCATTATTATTATTTTTATTATTATTATTTTTATTATTATTATTGTTATTTTGTCTGACACAACCCTTTTTGAAGCTTGGGAAAAATTGGGAGAAGCAGTGTAAACCTTATACGTTCATGACATTCAGTTATTAATGTTGGACTTTTAATGTTAGCCCGCATGAGAGAAGGCTCAGAGGATGAGAACTAAGCAGTGTCTAATGAATTTAATGTTCAAATTTCCCAGTTAGAAGAGAGTTAATAGAGAAAGTGTCAAAGATTATCTCCATGAGATCATTGTGAATTGTCAACTGTGAGTCTCAAAACCTCCAGCTTGACAATGTCCACACGTACACAGGTATTTTGTGTATTTTTGGCCTTTTGTCCATATGATAACAACATTTTAGGCTGCTGAAAATTGAGTTTTTGAAAGACTCCTTACAGGGTCGTCAGATACTCTGATTTTTTGTTTATTTGCAGACAAGGAAAACAGAGATTTTGTCTGACAACATCAAAGGTGTGCGCCTTACCTCCTTTTTTTGACGTCAGACTGTGCACCATGTTTTTCTTTTTAGGCTTCTGATTGGCCAACATTTCTGTATGGTTAGGGTTATATCACCTCCCCTTACTTTGGCATCTTGACTGGATGTCTTTTTTTTTTTTGCATTTTAGTGTGGACTTAAAAAAAAAAAACCTGTGTACGTGTGGAGGTAGCCTTAACCACTCTCACGGCACTGGCTACATGACATACAGACAAAAAAGGTGTAGACGCGAGTCTTTCCACTCGTTAAAGACTTTTAGGCGCTTATTAGGCAGTTATTTTGAATCATTATCTAAATTACCTTCAGACATTAAGAACCACTTGTTAAATCTGATAAAAACTTCAAAAAGTTTACTGATTTTGCCACAAAATAAGATTTTTGTTCCGTGTTAGCCACCATCTTTGCTGTTTCTCCCACAGATTCAGGATTCATTGAGTGCCATCTCTCTTTTACAGTCTGCTTTAATACTAGTGAGCTAGCCAGCTGGGCAGTTTAAAAAAAGGTGGTGCGCCTCCATATTTACCTGTTTACACGTTCGCCATGTTTAGAGCTAGAGCTTTATTTGTTATAAAAGTCTCAACTTCAAATTCGACTAGCTCGGCTGACCAAATGAAACAACCATTTAATGAGACTACACTATGCATGAACGGGTGTACAGACAGTGTAAAAGATGGACGTAGCCACCATGACGTCTCAGTTACTGAAGTTCTGTTACGAAGCCTTAAACTGAGCTTTTTCATCGCTGCCATCTTGTTTTGAAACCAGATGTGGCGACTGATCAACACAAGTCGTTGGCCAATGAGCACACCCTGAATAATCCTCCTTTCTGACAATTTACAAACTGGACTCAATGTTTTTATTCGATATGACCTGAAACAAGCGACCATAAACCCTTTACTGAGGTGTGTTTTTCCGTAGACCTCTATAGGTCTGAAAGTCTTTTTGCAACCAGAGAAGTCTTCTCCTGGTGGCCATTAAAAAGAATTTATGTTTAAGGCACTTCCACGTTGGCTTCACTTTTCAGATCTGGAAGCTACACCCATCTTTTACGTTGTCTATGTTAGCATATAGAAGCCCACTTTGAAGATGGTGGCCACCTGCACCCCCCCAGCCTGAGAGTCCTCACATTGGTCCAAGGGGCCTAATCGCCATTGGATTACTTACCTTCCTTTCTTGTGTTCTGATGTTTGGAAAGGCTAAAGACCTGATTGCTACGCTGTCGTGTGGACATATTCTTCCAAATGTTAGTGATAACCAGGTTCTGTAAATCGTTCCTTCACTTTCCCAACCCGCTCACTGGCCGATGAAACACCCAGCATCACTAACCCTTCTGGTGTTGCTGTAGTCTCCCGTAACCATCCTGCGGACTGAATAGTGACGAGCGAGAGGAGAATGTACCTCATGTCCCAGAATGTCCAGAGAGACTTGGTGAAGAGGGTTAACATGAGGTGTTTTTGTTAGTTTTGTTTTGTTTTTTTGAGGGTGAGATTAGTTTTTTGAGGAATGTATTGTCGAGACACTCAACAAACTAAAGCCACTGGATCTCTTTGTGGGACTGTCGCTGCAGTGTTTGTCTCCAGAAGCCTGAAGATGATAGGCAACAAAGGAAATCAAGTCATTTTGAAAAAAAAAATCACTTAGGAATGGATGTGTGTGCATATTATGAGTAATGTGAGTTAATCGAGTGCTGGAGGAGTGTACATACAATAATTCTGTCTTGTAAATCAGTGGTTTTAGTCTATCAGCTGGTGAGATATCTACTTGAAAAATTCAGACGGTGGGCTGTGAGGATATGATGAGAGTTGTCCGTTTGTGGCCTCGCTGCTATTTCATCCTCATCCCGCTTTCTCACCCAGATGAGAATAGTAATCTGGAGAAAACATACATTAAAATTATTGGCTTAAACTTCTGCAATAGCTTCAATCTCTTTATTTTTTTATTAGTATCAGGCTTAAAAAAAAAAAAAAACAGCTTCCCAATCATATCAGTAGGTTTTCATTACAAACACATCAAGCTGTGGGAGCCATTTTAGCTCACAGATTAGATCTTTGACAAAGTCATGAACTCTGGAGAAGCAGAGCCGCCATCGGGTGACAGGGCCTTGTTATAATGATGAGGGTTTCTCTGAAATGAGCTGCTTGTATCAGGAAAGTAAGGTTTGGCTATGTTTGTGCAACAGTCAGTCTAAGCGGGGGAAAGAGTTCGCAAGCCAGTAGCCTGTAATCCCCGCCAAAATCTGCAGGTACGCTGAAGGGTTCCCAGATTCTTACTGTACATCTCTGGTCGCAAATTACGTCACCAACACAAGAAGGCAGCATCCAGTTCTACAACATTTTGCCTGTTTTTATATTTAATTTGTTTAGTGGAGGGTGGTGCGGTGGTTAGCACTGTCGCCTCACAGTCTGGAGCCTTTCTGTGTGGAGTTTGCATGTTCTTCCCATGTACTCCGGCTTCCTCTCACAAAGACTTAAGGTTCATTGGGTGTGAATGTGAGTGTGAAAGTCTTCTCTAATTGAAGTTAGCCCTGCGACAGACTGGCGACCTGTCAGGCTGTAACCCCGCCTCTCGCCCTATGACAGCTGAGATTGGCTCCAGTGCCACCACAACAATGAATTGGATAAGTGGAAGAAGATGGATGGATGGTGGCGCTAGAGGGGAAGTCATAGGTCCACCAAAGTTGGTAGGGTTCATCCTCTAGAAAACACGAATATCTGAACAAATTGGGGGAAAAAACAGTAATTCTATCAGTCAAATTATTTTATGTTAATTACTGTGTTTTGTCTCTTTGGAAAATTAAACTGAACATACAAGTGCATGGTGGTGAGTTCAAGTGCATTAATTGCTCCGATGCTCAGTTTAATACAGTTTTACTTTGGTTTAAGTTTGAAATATTGGGATATACTGGCATGTCTGTCTCTTGAGTGACCAGGTAGCAGCCTGAAAACATTTCAGATGTATCATTTTATATCCTGAAGCCATATCTGTTCAAGTGATCCTGGAGAAACACTAAATATCCAGCAAACAAATAGTGTGTACCATCTACTCCAACATAAAACTGTATTACACTAACTTTGATGCTTTTTCATTATAACAAGCTCTCCTCTGATGTTAAAGAGGTTTTGTTATTTGGTGGCGGTTCTGCTCTGCTATAGGAAACTGCTGCGCGCACACTGAAACACTGAAGCTCGTTTCACATGTGACCTCTCCAGCTTTGCAGTCGTAGTTTTCTGTCTCTTGTTGTTCACTTTTTCAAACCACAAACAGTGCTCAGTGACCAGGACCCCACTGGCTGCATTCATGTGAATACAGTGTTACACTGAAAACCCACAGAAGTTGTCACTGTATAAGCAATGAAAGCATTTACCATCATTCCTCGTGGTAAATCCTCCACCTTAGATACAGAAACCCTACACTTCCCACCTTGCTCACGCTCTGCTTGCTCTTAAAAAGGTCCTCCGAGTCGGATGTGTCCCTGCCCTCATGAAGAAAGCAAGCAGAGGTTCGGCTCTGCTCTCCCGTGATCACCGTCCAACTATAGGGCCCTTCGTGAATCTGCACTGTGTCTATGTACACAAAAGCTTTTTCTTTTACTCTGTAAGCAATAATAACATTGCATTAAAAGGCTCTCTGCGGGTTTGTCTTCTGCTGAAGGATGCAACAAAATACAGTTGTGTTAAGCCATACTTGAAAGAGCATACGGTGAGTTCCTGAAGTCAGTTTCCCATTCATTTTACCTACAGAGGAGTCCTAAAAACTACACGTCTCAGATGAGCTTTTTTATCTGATAGAAGAATGAATGTGAAGCTTTCTTCTTTAAAGAAAAGGGAGCTGGGATAAAGGAGGCAGGACATTTAACTTAGGAGTTAGGACTTCTGAGACCTATGCACTGCTCAAATGTAGACCAGTGGATATGTGGTGAGTTGGGAGTAGGGCTGAGAGTGAGACCCTCTCTCCTCCTTGTCCTCCAGGCTTGAAGACAAACCCCATGATTGGCTCTTCTTCAACATGCAGGTTAGGTAAAGAAAAAATAATAATAAAAAAATGTAAAACACACATTGAGTACCTATATTATCTGTGTTCCTGTAGTATATAAATATGTGTATTGTAACTGGTGACTAATTATGTATATAAAGATTAGACCAAGTCTCTGGCTGATGCTTTTTCTTTAACTGTGACTGACGTTCTATAAAAACGACTCTGCAGGTTGATGTGTTCTCACGGTATTTAACTTATTAACTCTAATAGCTGTGCAACATTTGTATCAATAGGATCTTCTGCAGTCGCGTTTTCAGGAATAAATGTGAACAATTGGCAAGTATAAGATCAACTACCTCCAAAATATTAACATTTTAATGAATTATTTGTTGTATTAATTGTTTGTTGAAGAGTACGATTGTTTGAAGACACATTTTATCCACTTTGGCCTTTGACCAAATGTTTCCTCACCAGGTTAGCATTTGTGTTTGAAAAATAAACCTAAAGAAGATACTTTTGATCCAACGTCTGCACAGGAATATATTCACTAAATACCGTAGGAGCACAGCATTGTGCAGACTTGGCATTTCTCGTTATATTTTCAAATTTTTGTTGATAATTAGGCTCATACCAAGACTTTTGGTTGATTGACTGATCTTATTTTATTATTGTGTCATGCTTAAAACAATATGCCCAGCCCAAACGGGCTTACACGACACCAATAACAAGAAACCAGAGCCATAACTTATAAGTACTAAAGCA
Source organism: Heterochromis multidens (assembly GCA_015108495.1). Lineage (NCBI taxonomy): Eukaryota > Metazoa > Chordata > Actinopteri > Cichliformes > Cichlidae > Heterochromis > Heterochromis multidens. Next base: position 13,758 of record VUQS01045829.1, read on the forward strand.
ACAATCCAACCTGATGTCGTTTCCAAGCTTCCAAGAAATAAAGGGAGCTACCCTATAAACACTTTTTCATTATTTCATCATCTGTGCACCAAAACATTTCTAGGTTTAAACATTTTAACAAACATTAAATATAGATTTTCTTTTAACTCATCATAATGAGAACAGTACACCTAAAGTGTAATTCATTCTCAGCTTTTTCTAATTCACATCATTCACACACCCTGTCGTCCTCCTGGACGTTCCCTTCTAAAAGAATGGGAAACTGAGGCTACAGTTCACACAGGCTCACAAAAATTGGACAACAGAAGATTAGAAAATTGTTTCCTCAATTTCTGCTGCGACATTCAGATGGTAGGGTCAGAATTTGGCGTTAACAACATGAAAGCATGGATCCATCCTGCCTTGTATCAATGGTTCAGGCTGCTGGTGGTGCTATTGGATGGGGGATGTTTATTTGGCACACTTTGGGCCCCTTAGTACCAATTGAGCATCATTTAAACAGCACAGCCTACCTGAGTATTGCTGCTGACCCTGTCCATCCCTTTATGACCACAGTGTACCCATCCCATGATAGCTGCTTCCAGCAGGATAATGCATCATGTCACAAAGCTCAAATCATCTCAAACTGGTTTCTTGAACATCACAATGAGTTCACTGTCCTCAGATGACCTCCACAGTCACCAGATATTAATCCAGTAAAGCAAAGACTAGGCCTAATGTGATGTGGTGGAACGGGAGAGTCACATCATGGATGTGCAGCTGATGAATCGGCAGCAACTGTGTGATGCTGTCACGTCAATATGGACCAAAATCTCTGAGGAATGTTTCCAGCAGCTTGTTGAATCAATGCCATGAAAAATTAAGGTAGGTTTGAGTCAAAAACAACCCAGTACTAGTAAGGTGTACCTAATGAAGTGTCCAGTGAGTGTAAATATATACTAATAAATGCAGATATTGTAATATGATATATAAGGGAGACACACACACAGTTGTGAATAAATAAATGTAAAAACGTAAGATTTTTGCATAATTTTCATGAACTGACAACAAAAATAGAAAAAAAAAAGATGCAAAAACTGACAAAAAAAAAAACACAAAAAACTAAACTAACAAAACACAACAGAAGTGTTTCTGAGGAGACGTGACAAGCTAACAGTAAACAGCCAATAGCAAACATATATCTACAGTATTATATAAGTCATGTGATTAAAACACACATTATCCTTCGCATGTTTTGATTTCTGTCACTTCTGCAGTTGGTCCGTCACGTTATCGTGACCCCAGAAACACTTCCGTTGTGTTTGTGAGATTTTGTTTATTTTTTTCTACTTCCGTTGTGTCTTGTGTGCTTTTGCAGCGTTTTTCTATTTCCTGGTGTTTTCTTAAGTTGTGGTGTGTTTGACCTCTCAGGGATAAGGAGAGAGAAATAGTCTGCGGCACCACCTGCAACAACTATAACCTTTCTGGGTTTGTCTCGTTGTTGCCTCTCCAGTGCACCTGTCGTTGCTTTGATTTGCACCAAAGCAGCTGAAATGGATTCACAATGGTTTCTGCTTCCTGACTGGACAGACTGATATCCCTGAAGTTTAACTGACTTTGTGTTGTACTGTGAGGACCAAGTGCTCCCTTAATTTTTGAGCATAGTAGTTTCAGCCAGTTTATGTTAATGTCAAATGTCTCATTTTGGTTTTTGGTTTAGTTTTTATTCAATAATTTCAGCACCCACAGACGTTCTGGTTGAGAGTTAGATGATCACTACACTTCTATTTCACTTGTGATGACCCCTAAGCACTCGGTGTCTCTGTTTTGGTTTTCATGCTGTGCTTTGTTCTGCAGGAGCTGATTGGCTGCATGAGCTACACCTGGGTTATAAAAGCTCCCCCCTCCTTTCTGCACTGCCCTGATTTGGATACTAGCTTCCTGAATTAGACCAACTTAGCTACAGGATGTGTTCCTGAGTTGTTTTTGCTTTCTACAGACTCTGGTATACACCCATGGACACTTTACACTACTGACTTGTTGACAAACCCATTCTCTTTAATCTGTTCTGTAAAATAAACTATCCTTTACTAGTTGCTACCTCATCCAGTCTCCCTCTGTTTGGTTGCAGCCTATGAGCCGGGTTACATTTCAAAAGGGAAGAATTGACATTTTTAAGTCTCCTAAATTTAAAATTAAGATTATACATCAAAAAACTACATAAGCAGTGGTGAGAAGCACTGAGGTCCTTCACTCAGGTAAAAGTACCACCACCACAATGTAAGACACAAACCCACAAAACACCACATTTCTGTTAAAAGCTGTGCATTTAAAACCCTAAACAGGTGACTTATCAGCTACATTTAATTAAGTATCAACAGTGAAAGCATTAATATACTTTATAATTATTAATAGTAATATTTAATTAGTGAGTACTGACGGCTCAATGCTAGAGAAAAAATGAATTTTGACTTCTCTTTTTTTGGTATAAAAAAAGAGGGAGTTTTACCTCTTTGGGCTTTGAGGGAATTTCTAAATGGAAAACAAGTCAGACCTCTGAAAGATGACAGAGTCTTAACTAGGCAGTGTTGCTTTTGAGAGTCCACCTAGTTGGGAAGTACTGGTTTAATCTTATAAAACATGCTGCCCCTTTTTTCAAATCAGGGGACAAAAACAAGTGACCAACACACATAAAAAATATTTAATTTTTTCCGAAAATGCCTTACTTCTTCTCCCAAAATATAAGGCCTGTTTTCCAGACATGGATTTAGCCTAGTCCCAGACTAAAAACTGGAGGTGAAGTGGAGCTCTTCATTGAAGATTTTCCTTTAGTGTAAGACTAGGCCTAATTCATATCTGTAAAGCTGAGTGCTTGGGTTAGGGTTAGACCTCACAGGGTTGATTAATGTTTAAATAATAAAAGTAACTAAAGCTGTCAGATAAATGTGGCAGAGTAAAAAGTCTAATATTTGCCTCAAATGTAGTGAGGAAGAAGTAGAAAGTTTCTTGAGTTCATAAATGTGTAGTTAGTGTTCCCTCCACAGCTGCTTATAAAAATACCAACTAACCTTTTATGAAATGCTGGCTCTGAGACAAAAAGTTTTGGATTGGTTTAATTAACCTTTTGAGCCTGAAATACAAAAACATTCAGAAAAAGCAAAGGCTGATATATTTTTCCTTTTTTCTCCGATTAATAGTCTCACACCTTTTGAGTTTCATGTTTCGGCCTCCTGAGCTACAGACTACAGGGATTTTTCTGGCTCAGTAAATCCAGATCTTAGGGCTCAAACATCCCTTTTGACTCCTTCGGTGACCTCACAGATGGTCCCTCTTTTGTTTTCTTATGGCCTAAAATTAAAATGCAGCCATCTGTGTAAAGGCAAAAAAGTCACTAATGTGGTATGGTCAAACACGCCTGAGAGATATAAAATTTCTCCAAAGAAGGTTTGACATTTTTTGGCCATTTGCAGCAGAGAAAAACAGGAACCCTGGACAAATAGTCTTCCCGTATAATGGAGTGAAGCCACGGTGTGCGGAGATGTGATGCTGTAACAGGGCTTTCATGTGGAACCGTGCTGTCTGCTGTTACATAAACAGCTTTACAAAAGTGAGCAGTCCTCCACATTCTTTCTATAAAAAGACTCATCACTTCACCCCTCTCATAATCTGGCTTTATTCTCTCCATTCCAGCAGTTTAGGCTTTAAGGAAAATGAAAATCAGAGGTAAAGGGGAGAACGTAACGACCCTTCTGTTTCTTCCTCCGGTATGGAAGGAGCTGGGTTTGACTGTGGGAACCAGTGGTAGAATGGGAGCAGACAGCGAGTAAAGTATGTTTTACACAGGACATTCAAAAGGTGCTCATAATAGATTATTATTTACATTATTTAGAGTGGATTAATCTAATACCTGATTCATTTTAATAAATTGAGCATCTAATATCAGAGGCTTAGACCTTTACATGGTGTTTTATAAAAGCTGCTATTTGATACTTCAAATTGACACTGCTTCTCTGAAAGGAACACTTTTTAATCAGAGTGTGGCATCAAGTCAGTCAAACTTCTGGGATATTGATCTGGTCAGTTAAGTATCAGAGGGGGTTGTTCATCAGTTTCAGCTGCTTTGGTGTTAATGAAATGAACAACAGGTGCACTAGAGGGGCAACAATGAGACAACCCCCAAAACAGGAATGTTTTTACAGGTGGAGGACACTGACATTTTTCCCTCCTCATCTTTTCTGACTGTCTTTCACTAGTTTTGCATTTGGCTAGAGGTCAGTGTCACT
>VUQS01045830.1:0-15515 GCA_015108495.1 Heterochromis multidens
TTATTTATTTATTGTTCAGTAACAATGCCTGGGGATGTTTTAAAAAAAGTTACAACTGGCCATTTAAATCATCGTTGTGACAGAGCACAACTTGACTCCCTATTGATGAAAGTTTAAATACAGCCTTAATCTTACTCATGTTGCTGATTGGTTGATTGTTAGTCATCCCACAGCACTTAGTGAATGATTGTTCTTTTTTTAAATTGAGAAACTGCTGTTTTATGTCACAACACCAAAAGAACCAATCCACAGACTCAAAGGTCTGAACCCAGGCAAGCTCTTTAGAGGTAACTAATGCTGAAAGAAGTGAGGAAAATTCATTATTATGCTGTGATAATGAGTATATATCTCCCTATTGCTACATAAATTGGACTCATTACCTGGAGGACAAATAATCAAGTGACATATTTAACATGCCATTGAGGGCACATTTGGTTTTACCCACTAATAATCCTTGAATCATAATTACATCTAGATCTGGCTGTAAGCTCTATTACATTTGCTCAATTATTCCTTTCCTCTCACTGCTATGCTGCCTTTTGTACTTGCAACAAAGAACAAATTCCCTGAAGCTGTGTAACATTTAGGCAATCGCTCTGTTTTCCAATGTAAAGTTTAAAACTGCAAACATTTTTAAATATAATTTATGGGTTAATTTCTAAATATTTCAAAGTGCTAAGGAAAAAAAAAAATGCCTTTAGCTGAGATTACTAATCGCTCCAACAGGCTCCTGCGTCCTCTCCCTGCAGCTTTATTCCAATGAGAAATTGATTACATATCAGTCACAGCGAAAAGAAAAACCATCCGGACTGAACAAAGGATGCAATGTTTAAAAAAAAAAGAAAAAAAAAGAGGCAGAGATTTTTTTCTCCTTTCTTTTGGCTCCTGTTGATCTGATATTGATCACCTGACACTGGTCAAATATCCCACTCTGCATTGCGAATAGATGTTGATGGGTGGGGAGGGGATAGCATGACAGGACAGGGCACATGTGGCAGGCTAGTTAGGATAGTCACTCACGGGAGGATCATTGATCTAGATGCCTTTTTGTGTTTTTAGGATGAAACGCATGCTCTGAGTGTTAACACTGCCTTACCTGCATTGTTGTTTTTTTTGCTCCCTTGATGTATTCCAAGTCATGAGGCTGCAGTTTTAAGATGGTTTGTATGCCGGCTCTTGTATTGTAAAGGGAATTGTTGTAAATGCTTGTTTTCCTACCTGCAGAGAGGCTTTGTTCATCTCTAAATTGAACATTTCAGCGGTGGAAGAACGCATACTTGGGTAAGGAGGATGTGCTGTTTGTTTTTGTTTTGGTTTATTTTGGTTTTACACTCCGAGAATGTTGTCCTCAAAACTCTCTGTAAGGAGGACCACAGAGAGTTTTATGTGCAACAGTATATAGATCCAAGCACCATTCCTAGTCTCTTATGAAGTTACTTTTCAAAGTTAACAAGTATGTGGAGAAACCCTGTCGAATCAATGCGGATGCAATCGCTCATGAATATTATGCATATGTTGTATGGGAGTATTTTTCATCAATCCCCCTTGCTCTGAAAGGAAGAAAAGGTGCAGGAGCTTTTACTTTAGTGATATCTAGCATTGCGAAGGGAGAAGAGCCTGTTTCTGGGGACTAAGAATAATTGGTATGTTTATACAATCAATGGTAGAAAGCAGTCAGCCTTCTCGGGGGAAATATGAACACAACAGCACTACCACCTGCTCCTGCCTCTAAAGTGTGCTGTGCAAACCAGAAAGAGCTATATGACTGGTTTCAGGTAGTGTCCTCTGTTCTTTATGCTGCTTTGACTATGTGGTTTTAATATGGTTGTGTAAATGTAAATAAAATGTCATGAGTGTCTGCATGTTCTGCGATGTGTTAAAAAAAAAAAGAACATATCAATATAGCAAAATGAGAGTTAAGATCATCTGCTTGAATTTTGACATGACATATCTAAATGTGAAGTAAAGCATGCATCTCTTTCACAACCATAACTGTTCTGCTGATACCGTCCTAATTACGATGCTGCTTTTGATGTTTTTGCTTGTATAATACTCCCACATGGATTCAACAACATCATTATTTTCTCTATGACAAGATGAAAATGTAGATGCCATGCCGGATACCCTCTTTACTGTGTACAGTTTTACCTACAAGAACCATGTACTGTTAAACAGGCTGTGAATTACGGTACCTTTTCTTCATGTCAGTTTATTCATGTCGGTGGGAGGATTCTCCAATTTTTTTCAACCAATTAGTAGAGTGCATAAAGCAAATTTAATGACAGCTGCTATCTAACAAATTTCTGTATGTTATAATATCCCATAGTATCCTGAAATGCAGTGGTTAGTACTGTCACCTAACAGCAAGAAGGTCCTGGGTTCGAATCCAGCATGGGGCCTTTCTGTGTGGAGTTTGCATGTTCTCCCAGTGTGTTTGTGGGTTCTCTCAGGGTACTTTAGCTTCTTCCCACAGTCCAAAGACATGCATGGAGTTGGGTTAATTGGTGATTCTAAATTGCCCATAGGTGTAAATGTGAGTGTGAGTGATTGTCTGTCTCTCTGTGTTAGCTCTGTGACAGATTGGCGACCTGTCCGGGGTGTACCCTGCCTCTTGCCCTATGACCTATGATGGATGGGATAGGCTCCAGCACCCCCTTGACCCTAAATTGGATAAGCAGAAGAAAATGGATGGATGGGAGAATTCCTAAAAGCAAAGATGGCAGTAGGAGTATAATCTGCAGAGACATAAAGCTTTTTAAAAATTTATTTTTAAGTGTTGACAGGTGTTTCCTATGCGTGCAGTTTTTATGTCCAGGTGACCACCATATTTCAACAGTGGCTTTAAAAAACACTCCCCAAATAATACCAGGATGACTGTCAAGTGTAAAGACTTGCTTAAAGAAGAAGCACAAATCAATACTTTTTACTGGTGTAAAAACCTTGTTACAATAAGCAATGAATGTATCCAATTATATTTTTGATGCCAACTCAATTTCATTAATCCCACAAGTCACAGGGCCAATTAGACTTCATATACTGCAGATTACAAAGGGTATAGGATTAACTAGATAACACACATCCATCATTAGAAAAATGTCACACAACTTCTTACCTTTGTAGAAGCACTCTTCACTGTGCATGATGGTAATCCTGTGTCCTCTGAGACACGAGGTTCGGTGGAGCTCACAATGGTTCTGGTACAGCTTCCCATCTGAACCACACACTGGTTTGTAGTGCGGTTTGCAGTGATCCAAGCACTTGCACTCCCCTTGTTCAGTCTCATGGTTGACCACACAATGGCGTCCCAAGCCACAGTACTTGTGTTCACATGGACCCGGATAGCTGTTGTGTGCCATAAAACCTAGAAAACACACAATGTGGCATAGAGCATTAAACTTCTGACTACAACTCGTGATCTATACAGGTTCCTGCCAGAAACAAATCGAAAGCCTGGATTTAGGCTCCTGTCAAAGGCTGGATCTAATTCAGGCATTTTCTCTGTCCCCTAGGCCCTCCGGGAATTCCCGTCAATACAGGAATATTTTTTTCTCAACTCAAAGTGTCAGTGAGATCCATAAATTATGCAAGTTCACTGCAAACCATTCACAGTAGGAAAAAGCAAAGAAAAACATTTCTTTTTTATTTAATATCTGCACGTCTGTGTCCTGAAAATAACTTTGACTCACCCAACAGTGGACTGATGAATGAAAATGATCAACTGGACAAGCATATTTACACCAAAAATCAATCAATCAATCAATCCCCTTTTTGTGACATAAAAATAATATGATGGCCATTACTTTACAGCCCCAAATGATCCACCCTTATGGTGAGTGGATCCAGCAGTTCTTTTATGCCAGGGTTTCAAAGTGTCGCTCATCTGTGGCTAAATTTTATACAGCCTGGAGTGTGACAAGAAAGGAATGAAAGTCTGTAAATTTTATTGAGCCACAGTTCTTGTCATACTATTACATAGTAGCACATAAGAGCATGGGAGCATTTCTCTTAAATTTAAACTCTTCTGTTCAAGCCATCACAAAGCTCGCTTTGTAGCCAACAGTTGGTTGCTATTGGACATTCCAGGCTCTGATGCACAGGTAATTTACCACCATGTCATATGTCAATCAGCAGTACCATTCACTCCCATTTGATGCTATTTCAATTGCTTGATTCAAAACTGGAAAAAAGTCATTTGGGATCCACCCTCTTTGCTTCGCTAATGATTATTTTCATTATCGTCAGTACAAATTTCTACAGTCTTTCTATGGTTTCTATGGTCTTGCTCTGCTACATCACTGCTTGCTTTTTCCGGTGTAGCCTATCTAAGCCTATCGAACATTGACAAATGCAGCTGATGTCAAAGAACATAAAAGCTGCCTGACACAGATCAACATCCTCTAAACAGACTTGTAACAAATGCTAGAAATGTTTGATGTAAGGTTGCCGTGATGAGAAGTTTTCACTGTGTGCTGTCTTTTTGGGCAAAGCTCAATATACACGTGCATGGAGGGGCCAGAGAGGATGTAACCATAACTGTACAAAAGAACAGAAAAAGAACAATTATAGTCATTTACTATATTATAATATGTGACACAGTAATAATATCCATCCATCCATCTATCCATCCATTTTCTTCCGCTTATCCGGGGCCGGGTCGCAAGGGTAGCAGCCCAAGCAGAGAAGCCCAGACCTGCAGTTTTAATATTTAATTTCTAAATATCATGGTTTTCGTCAATACAAACCATGGTAACCATGGTTTGTGGTAACCATGACACCCCTAGTGTGATATGTGCATTTTCCTGTGATGTTCTCAATCATATGCTGAGAACAACATACGGCTGAGAGCTTAAGAATGACCAGGTGTCATCTAAACTTTGAGAACCCTGCACTGGAAATCCATAGAGTGTTCTGACTTATCGACTCTATTCTAAGATCTCTTTCAGGGTAAAGGTCTCTCCCATAGCACTCAAGGGATTACCAAATGGTTTGTATATGAAAATGAAGTGAATAGCATGCCATGGCCTTTGCAGTCACCAGATGTTAACACAAATGAACACCTGGAAGACGTCAGAATATTTTGTATGAATATGCTAGTATGCATTCTCTACCAACATCATAAATGAGGGAGCATCTTTTGAAGGTCTGGTGTTTCATCTCTGTCGTAGATTTCCAAAGAGATTGTCATCCAGAACATGGCCAGCACCTTCCCGAGACACTCTATGTTATTCCCTTTTTGTTTATCACCTATGTATATTTATTTCCTCTACAGACAATTCCTACAAGACATAGACTAGTAATAATCTCATGGGTCTTTTCCGAGATTAAACTTTTCCAAGATTATTTTTTGTTGGGAACTATCAGATTGTTCTAACCATTTGGATCTTTTAAAATAAAACGGTCTAAAAAAAACTTTTAAGTCCCTGAATGAACTAACAGCTCACTGCCAATTAGTTGATAACCAAAGGTTAGAAACATTAGTGTTAACTAAAACTAAACTAAACTTAAACTAAGTGTGAAAAAAACATTAAAAACTAGACTTTAGGAAAAAAAAAACTAATACATTGTTGTGCACCTTCAAAATGAACTAAAATGCAGATAAACTGTCATTAGTTCTACAGTAGTTGTTGTCACTTTGGTCAAATGTGGTAACAGAATCAGCATGAGGAGGCTTTGGTGCAGATGTTTACTGACACTTGGGATGTCTACAGGACTGAGTCAAGTTTTTGTACTGCAATACCTGTTCTGAACTTTTTGCCATGACAAACACCAACCATATCTTAATAAATTAAATTAAACTAACACTTAAACTAATGAAACTGGACTATAACAAAATATTTCAAACAATAAATATTAAATGAAGCAAACCAACTCTTGAAACTAACAAATTAAAAATGGAGGAAAACAAAATTAAATTAAATATGAAAAAAAAACTCATGAAAAATACAAAACTATATTAACTCTGGTTGGAAACCACAAGGAGAGGGTTTGTTTACAAGGTCAATGTGTCCCACAGTTTATATGTGCATAACCTCCACAATGCTGCGAGTCTGAACTGAATGACCAGAAGAGATGGAGCAGATTGTATTTTGCAGTAACCAATGCATTTTTTAATAAAGTGACCCTTAAAATAGCAAAGGACACAATGTCATTCAATATTCATTGAATTCAAGGGTTAAGGAATTGAGGGTTTAAAATGAAAAAATAACCAAAAACCAAATGTGGAAAAGGCATCCTTGAGTAACAGATTTATTTCTGGAAGACTAGAAGGTTGCAGTTCTGCAACAGACACTGATCTCTGACCGCTATGTGGAGGAGGGAAGAAAAGGAGGAAAGGAGGTAATAAGATAGCCAAACATCGCAGCTTATACGGTGATTCAGCAGCAAACATAAATAAAATCATAAAGCTGCGTGATTTGTGAGGATGACTTCATTTACAAGGGGTTTTATGAGAACAAGATTAGTGTGATTTTCTCTGTGGTCTGCCTTTTCAACTTGTATGAAAACTAACACGTCTTGACAGGCCACAGATCAGTCCGTACAGTAACCCATGAACCATATCAAATATATTGGCTTTCTAATAGCAGCCTGCTCGCGCTTAGATTGCCCTTTGGAATAGTCCACAAGGTGCGGAGGGGTATGTTGAGCGCAGAAGAAAAAAAATGAAAAAAATAACCTCAATCATGCCTCTCAAGGCTGCACCCTGATGAACGTAAGGGAAGTCTGGCAATGACTACATGGAAAATGATTATAGCTTTGTCCACCACCTACTCCATTACAGAAAAGGTCACTGTATTTATAGGCGTTAGTATACTCTTATTTAAAAACTTCCAAAGTAATAACACTACACTACAAATATAGCTCAGCCTTTTATCTTCACATGACAAACAGAACATTGTTATAAGGTTATAATAAAAGTTAAAATGTTTAAAAAGAAAAACAAACAGACCACCAACTGGTGTTGATGAATGAAAGCTCTGAAAACTCAACATGGCAAACAGCTTTGCTTTTAATGAATGAATTGTTTTAATAAACACAATCTCAACAAATAACACGCCTTGTGCATATTAAACAGGTAGAATTGGTTTCATGACTATAAAAAAAAAACAATACATAAGAGACGAGGTCTAATACAGTCGTTTGTTTCGTGCACTTCCCTACTGAAACAGTTTCACCAGAAGAGACTATGTGCCACAACCAGCTGCATCGTTGTTTTCCACAATTTATTTATTTTCTATTTTCTATCTATCAAATACATAGAAATTAACTATGAAATTAACTGGAAATTATTCTCATAACTGATGAAATGTTTAAAAAAATTTTATTCGATTGATAGAAATAATTTTAATTCCCTCTGAGAATTTGCTCTTGTTCTTGGTTTTTAATCATAGCTTTTCAAACTACATCTAGATGGAGTGGAGTGACAATTTTGCGTTTTGGCTCAGTAACACTCGAGTAAAAATAGGACAACAACATTATTGCAACTAGGAAAAATTGGTGGTTGCCTGGTGCATTGAATTTTCTTCACATTCAGTGGCCAATTGCAAGTAGTTGTAGTGACCAACTGGTCCCCCAGTGCATGCAACACCCTCAACCCCTGAGCAACCACTTTCAATCACAAGGCGATTGCACAGCTCACCTGGGAGGAGGCAACCTAACAATCGCAGCTGAACTCGAACAAAATCTGATCACACTCAGATTGGTGAAGGCTTCTAAATAACTGCATCTAATTTATAAATGCAGACAGATTTCCAACATGCTGCAATCAGTGTGAAACTCTTTGCAACTTGGCTCAACTAGTTGCCAACTGGTTGTATTCTGGTTATATTCCTGTGTCAAAGCAAGGTTGCTGAGCACCTATGTCACACTGATGTTAAATTGCCATCCTGTAGCAACTACATCACTGTTTGTGGAGGAATTTCTGTTTCAGATCTATGAGGTTTTGGCTAGACTCTGAATCTAAGTAGTTAATGTGAATTTCTGTGTATGTAGATGGCAACAGATTTGCAACAGACAGCAACAGATGTGCACAAACAGACTGCATGTAATTGCCAACTCCCATTCAATCGCAGATAGCTGACCAATTCCATCTTATTATCATTTTATCACCATCTTGTTACACCAAAGTCACTTTTAAGACAGCATCTGATGGTAAGTTGTCACAGACCCTGGTCCCCATCTTCATAGCAACCATTTCTAAAGCAACAAGACTGCAAGTTCATGCATACAGTCACAATAATTTTGACTGTGCCATGGTCTCTAACCACCGTTTTCCCTAGTGTGACTATAGCATTTAGCAAAGTTAACTGGCTTCCAACCAGCTGAACTAGCTTAGATGTGAAGCAGATTTGGTATTTCAGGAGAGATAAAACACAAAACCAGTGACCAAGCACTTCCTTGTTGCTGGGAAAAATCATCCCCCCTTACACACTCTCTTTACTGTATTAATGAATAATGAAAATGCATAAGTTATCAAGAGCAAAGCAAAAAAATATTGGTGTTTATCTTCAACAGCTTAGTTCTAGTTCGTGTTGAAGAGTAGATTTCAGTACATACCTCTACTCAAACTGATTTCTAACCCTTCTTTAGCTATCAACTGCATTAGCTTTCCAAAACAATTTTTTAAGTAGGCTAAATACTAAAAGACCAGCTACATTTTGTCTACTTTGCCTGAGAATGATTGTAACAACTAGGCTTCTACTGGTAACGTTCACATAATGTAATTTCCCTTCAGTTCACTGTCACTGCAAAGCACTGAAAACCTGAAAAATATAAAGTGTCAAAGCATTTTTGTTTTCCTTCCCATTATCCACTCCTAAAGCAAGATTATTTCTTACATAGCTATTTCGGAAAGTTGCCAGTGAGCATACTGCATTAGGCATTTCATTTACTCAAAACCATATTACCCAATGCAAATTAGCTGCACACGATCACAACTCATAGATCACAAGGATTCACTTAATTTACTTTACGTAAGGATGCCCAACTTAACTGTAAAACTGTCATGTAAAATAGAAAAATAACAAAATAAGGTGCAAGCAGACCAGCATGCACAAATTTTACTCACACTGCACTAAAGCTGTTTCACTACCAACCAATAAATATTGACTAGAGAGAGGTACTTCACTGCATTAATTACAATCTATGATATATTTAGCTTTGAGCAGGACAGTATAGTGCTCTATTAATTCACAGAGAAAGCAAGATCAACACCATCTATTCACAGACAGCCGAAGCAGATGGTTATAGAAATGCATTAAAGAAATAGCTTTGCTTCTGAGACCAGATCCATTACATACTGTGCCGTTAGCGTCACTTTTCTTTTCCATTTATTAAACAACTTTTACTTTTGCAAAGTCTCTTTCTACAGAGACAGATATGAGACAATAGCACAATAATTGCAGGCTTTTGTTTTTCTAATAATAGTTAGTATAATCACATGTATTTAAAGACCATGGGACTAGAGATGTAAGAAAAAAAACACTACATAATTTCAAAGCTTCCTAGCACCACAGAAAACTCAGGTAATAAATCCTACAGTTTCACTTTTGAGAACTATGGCTTTCAATCAGAAGCCTTCATGAATATCCAAGCTCGGTTTTAGTAGTCAAACGTCAGGGTAAACAAACTGACTTAAAGTGTTGCGCCTCATTCATATCCCAAACAATCTCCCCACACATAGCCCCGCATTATGCTCTATCCGTCACAGAGGATTTAGATGGGATACAAGTGTGTACACTGTGACCTGATTGGAGCCAGTCAATTTGCTAGTTTATTAATTCCCCGCGGTGCGCTGGTGTAATGATTATTCAGTGAATTTGTGTCGCACAGCGAGGCATCCTCCGTCACCAGCAGGGTCAGCGAAGGGCACAGTCATCTGTTATCTGTATGCACATCCAACTGTCTGGCCATCAGCTGACATCAGAGACAAATGAGGGATTGTACACAGCAATTCCTTTATTGATGACCTATTGTTTTTCAAAACGTGGACAGAAATCCATGATACCGTTCAATGTGACCCTCAGGGTGAAAATGTAACTTGTATACACCCACTGAGATTATAGATCATGTGCTACCAGTGGGTGCATACAATCTGTTTACTTGCGATATAATGAATGACTCTTGCTCAGTGAAACGTCACTGCAGCTGATGCTTCTTTTCAGAGCAGCCAGTCAATTTGTTTCTCCTGTGCTTATTGTTTTATCACAGAGTACCACAATATCTTATAGTAACGTCATATGATATAAACTGTCAGTTGTAAACACACCACAGCTTCTGCTATAATACCTAGGCTTAGGTGGTATTCATTTTCTTTTCATACATCTGTACCTTGCTGATACTACACCAAAAAGAAGGAGCAAACAAAAGAAACATAAAATCTGACCTGGTGGTAATAGAAACCCACAACATCCATAAAGTATTGCTGGGGGACTCAATGACACTTTGAGACACTGTGACACTGACATATCAGTGGACTGAATAGTGATGATGTGTGAGTGGTGATAGCACACTGGCAACTAAATAAAAATCACACACTATTAAAACTTTTTAGCCACAACTTTTTTGAGATACATAAAGCTATGTTTCTGTTAGCTGGCTCACCTTAAAAAAAATTTAAATTCCAGTTAGAGTGGGGCTGGACAGCAGAAAAATTATATAACATTTGTGAAGTCAACACAGCCACAGGCTGACTAAGCAAAGCCGGCGAGCCTTGGTAAGTGAGCACAAATCTTTAACTGAAGGTGGAACAGAAAGGCCACAGTCAGCAAGTCAGAACCCAGAAACTGCCATTAACATGCTCCCCAACAGAGATCATCTTTTTTGCAATGTTTTAAGAACTAAAAGTTTATATATGCAGACTGCAACAAAACAGTGCAGCTACATGAGGTTTATAAGGAAAAGCAAGAAAGACATCTTAGCCATCTTATATCAAATTGCTTCCTTTGATAATCACACTGAACACGCTGGGAAACAATGCCGTTGTGAGATTTATAATATGTGTGAGCTGTCTTCATCTTAAACAAAGAAGGGGCCAAAGACTTTTAGAAAAAATGTAAAACACTGGGGTTTTTTGCGAAAATCTGTGATGGACAAAATTTGTTTTTTTTTTTCCCAGCCCACGTTCTTGATTTAAAACGTGACTGAACTAAGCCTTATAATGAATCCATCTTTGTTCTCCACTAAAGGAGACCCATTATCCTCACTTTCAGTTCCATCTCTTTCATTGTTACATTCTACTTCAGCAGCTTTTCATGAGTCACAGCTCAAAATAATTCCTGTTTATCTTACACTGGGGCTTTAATGCAGCCCCCAAGTTTATCTTCTGTCTCAAACAGAAACAAGACCTTTTGGTCATGTTTATTGTACAGTCATGTTTAGAAGTTTACATACACTCCTCATGGTAATTTGGGGCTTTTACTGATTTCTTTGAACTGTTCTTTTTTCCAGGGTGGAATAATTGGACAGCATACATCTTTAAAGACTTTTATAAACAGGAAGTTTGACTTTATTTTGCATTTTCTCTAATCCATTCCAAAATCAGTTTTGATGCTTGTTTGCGATGATGTCCTGTTGGAACACCCAACTGTATACACATGTATACAGTTGGGTGTAACAATCTAGCTGTTGATTTGAGGTGAAGTTGAAGAATTTAGAGGTAGTCTTTCTCCTTCATTATTCCATCCACTTTGTGCAATATACCAGTTCCACTGGCAGTAAAAAAGCCCCAGAGTATGATGCTACACCACCATGATTGACAGTGGTTTGAAAGCCTCACCTTTATTCCTCCAAACATATGTCTTATCATTGTGGCCCAATAGCTCAATCTTTGTCTCGTCTGACCATAACATTTTTCTCCAGAAGGCTTTTTGCTTGTCCATGTGGGCACCTGCAAATTTCAGTCGAGCTTGAAGGTGTTGATTTTGGAGCAGGGGCTTCTTTCTTGGTCGGCACCCTCTCAGTCCATGGCAATGTAAAACCTGTTTGACTGTAGACAGTGATGCCACTTTTCCAGCATTTTCCAGTTCATGGCAGGCTTGAGCCGTGATGGTTCCTGGGTCATTCCTGAACATCCTAACCAATTTCTCCTCATTTGAGGGTGACAGTTTGGGTCTTCTTCCAGACCTTGGCAAAGTAGTGAGACATTCACAGTCAAACAACTTGTACTTTCGTACAATTGTTTGAACTGATGATCTTTGAATCTGCAGTTGTTTAGAAATGAGTTCCTTGGACTTTCCCATTGTTCTGAGTATTGATCAATCCAATGAGTGCTGTCAAAAAAATCATTTTTATGCTGGCAAAGAGAAACTACCAGTTGTAGTCAATCATGATCACGAACAAGAAGTTAATAGGCCTTAGCCTTATCAAGTTGAAAGACACTGTAGAACCTTCAGTACCACTTATTACCAGATTTGAGTGAATGTATATATTTGAGCCTGTATGTATAATTTTGACCCTGTGTGGATTAGAAAAATATCCAAAATAAATTCAAACTTTTTTTTTTTAAGTCATTAAATATGTATGCTGTACAATCATTTCACCCTGGGAAAAGAACAGTTCAAAGAAAGCATTAAAAGTGTATCTAAACCTCTGACCACAATTTTAAGTATCCATCATTGAAACAATCTATAAGAAAGAATAAAGGAAAAGGAAAATATAATCTGATAAAACATTTTTTTTTTTTACACTTTTTGTTGTTGACTTTATCCCAGTCATTTATTTATTCATGCAAATATTAGGATATTGCTATGTTTTACCTTTCTAGGTTACATTCAAATATATTCATGATATTCAAATGAGGCATTATAGCACTGACAACAGCTGCATAATTACCAATTAGTGACAGGTATTACAGTAATTTCAAACTGCAAGTAAGTTGTCTAAAATTATTTGATGAGTGACAATTATTAAGTTAAAGTTAAGTTAGTGCTACTGTGGACATCTGGACACTGTAATTGACTGAACTACTGTTTGCACCACAGACTAAAAGAACCCCAAGAACAAGAAGTCCAGAGTCTGACTTTTTAAAATGACAAGCTTTAACATCACCTGGGAAATTACGTAACAGTTGACCAGCTGTAAGCCTGCTATACAGTGCAACTATGGCACTGACAACAGCTGTTTATGTAAAACCACAGCTGAATAATGATTAAAGTAATGAAAAATTCCAGTAAGAAAAAAAACTTGAGTCAACATTTACATTTAAAATCATTCAGTGGTTAAATAGACTTCTGTTCTTGAACTTGTTTGATAGAGTTCTGTATTTTGAAAGTGTGGAGAATGACTTAAGATGCAAAGACAATTAGTCAGGATCATCTCATTAAAAACCAAATGAAAATATGCCCTGTGCAGGTAAAACATTAACCTTTAGTCAGAGCGTGTAGGCAACACCAAGGTCCTGACAGATGTGACTCCAGTGTGCAATATTTGAAGGGCATCATCCCTCCATGCATGCATAATGAGGTGAACACAGTGTAAAGGGATAACAGACGTACTTGGACATGGCCAACATAATCAGATTGTCTTTGCAGATGGATCAAAGCATCACTATGCCAGGAAAAGACAAGCTTTGAACGGGAAAAAGAAATACAAAAACAAATAGTGTTATGGAAATTGCCCTCCCCAAAGTGTAACAACCTGCACTCTTTGTAAAGCCATTCAAGCGTCTGATAACTGTGGTCCTGATGCTGACTCAAAAAAACACATCCATTTAAGCAAAATTGTTTTGAAGTATATTTATTCTTGGACAGGCAGCTCTGTACTGCATTTTTTATTTTTACAATTGCTTTCTATTCTCTTTCTAAATTCAAACTGTTGCTGTAGTACCTGTATCTGATGTTTTCCATTACAACAGCTCAGAGTCCTGAGGGAGAGTGTGGTGTGGTAAACAACAGTCAGGCGCTAAGCTCACACAGTGCACTAAGTTTAGCTGGCCCACAAGGCCGATGAATGAGAAAAAGGAGATGCAAATTGGAATAAACAACAACTAAAACAATCTTAAAACTTTACATAGCGCATAAACAATGTCACATTCCCTCACACCAACTGACACTTTGTACAAATAAGTTCTTTGAAAGTCTCAGTGCGGATACAGGAAGGTGCAAGTGTCTACACTAGCAGCGGCAGCAGTAAAGTGTATTTTTAGCCAACCTGTTGTCATGCAAAGAAAAGATGTAATATATTCATGGTTAAACATCTGACATCATCCAGTCTGCCATCACCAGGCGTTTTTCTCCCACAATGACTGCATGTAACTGTGACCATTAGCAGCGTCTCAGGAACAGCAATCTCCTGAATGTCACCAATTTGTTGACAATGAATTATTTGTGACACATTTATGGAGAAGGACATTTAATGGCACTAAGCATGATTTATTTTCAGCCACCCTGA
This sequence comes from Heterochromis multidens, assembly GCA_015108495.1. NCBI lineage: Eukaryota > Metazoa > Chordata > Actinopteri > Cichliformes > Cichlidae > Heterochromis > Heterochromis multidens. The sequence continues at coordinate 14,386 of VUQS01045830.1, forward strand.
GCTAGAGGTATGCACAGACTTGGAGATTCCATTTTAAAACAACTGGTGAATAATATTTGCCTAAAGACATAAACCTTGAACAAATAGAAAGCATTTTGAATCCTATAATAGAATTGACACTTAAAAACAGGCAATTAAATAATTTCAGGTAAAAATGAATTTTCTGCCAAAAATGGTGTTAAGCCTGGTCATTGCGACCTCCTTCACATTCAGTAATTCACATTCATAAATGATTTACCATAATTACTAGAGATAAGTGAACAGACATCAGCTCAAAAGGTAAAAAGAACAAGCTAGTGACAACAATAAGAGAGTTCAGAAGATCCAGGAGAACAGACGCTAAAGGCACCAGAAACCCTCTGCCTCGTCGCTTGACAAGCTGCCGCAACGTCATCACACTGCCACTTCTATTTATGCTCGCCGTTAAGGAGCAGGTAGCCGCTACAGTCGTCCCCTGAACGACAGGTGTTCACTCAGACAATACCGCCACATCAGTGCTGATATACAGTTGTGCTCATAAGTTTACATACCCTGGCAGAATTTGTGATTTTTTGGCCATTTTTCACAGAATATAAATGATAATTCAAAAACTTTTCTTTCACTCATGGTTAGTGGTTGGGTGAAGCCACTGATTATCAAACAATTGTGTTTGCCCTTTTTAAATCATAATGACAACAGAAACTATCGACATGACCCTGATCAAAAGTTTAAATACCCTGGAAGTTTTGGCATGATAAGATACAAGCAAGTTGACACACACAGGTTTAAATGACTACTAAAGGTAACCATCCTCACCTGTGATCTGTTTGCTTGTAATTAGTGTGTGTGTATAAAAAGTCAGTGAGTTTCTGGGCTCCAGACAGACCGCTGCATGTTTCATTCAGTGTTGCACTGACGTTGTTGGATTCTGAGCCATGGGGAAAGCAAAAGAATTATCAAAGGATCTGTGGGAGAAGATAGTTGAATTTTATAAAACAATATCCAGGGAATTGAGAATGCCAATCATCAGTGTCCAAACTCTAATTAAGAAGTGGAAAATGAGGGATTGTGTTGAAACCAAGCCACGGTCAGGTAGGCCAACAAAAATTTCAGCCACAACTGCCAGAAAAATTGTTTGGGATGCAAAGAAA
>VUQS01045831.1:0-14456 GCA_015108495.1 Heterochromis multidens
TGACCAAGTTCCCTGTGCCTGTGTAGCTCACACATCCCCAAAACATCAGTGATCCACCTCTGTGTTTCACAGTAGGGATGGTGTACTTTTCATCATAGGCCTTGTTGTGGACAAAAAGTTAAATTTTGGTCTCATCACTCCAAATAAGTTTGTTCCAGAAGTTTTGAGGCTTGTCTCTGTGGTGTTTGGCATATTGTAAACGGGCTGCTTTGTGGCATTGGTGTAGTAATGGTTTTCTTCTAGCGACTGACCATGCAGCCCATTTTTCTTCAAGTGCCTCCTTATTGTGCATCTTGAAACAGCCACACCACTTTTTTTCAGAGTCCTGTATGTCAGCTGAAGTTATTTGTGGGTTTTTCTTTGCATCCTGAACAATTTTTCTGGCAGTTGTGGCTGAAACTTTTGTTGGCCTACCTGACTGTGGCTTGGTTTCAACAGAATCCCTCATTTTCCACTTCTTAATTAGAGTTTGGACACTGCTGATTGGCATTTAAAATTCCCTGGATATCTTTTTCCCTGGATAACTATCTTCTCCTACAGATCCTTTGATAATTATTTTGCTTTCCCCATGGTTCAGAATCCAACATCATCAGTGCAGCACTGAATGAAACATTCAGTGGTCTGAATTAATTAATTATTTAATTAGATTTTCCCAAAAACTAAACTTTTACCTCATTGTGGGACAGTGCTGTCCATTGTGTCTGACTGTAGTTTTAGTGTTTCTCAAACCAGCTAATACTACAGTCACACTAGTGACTCTAGTGTACAGTGTTTTAGACTGCAGCACAATCAAACTTATTGTGACTGTGTGTGATGAACTTGTGATTTTGCTGCCTTTGTGATGGTTGCTTTGAAGACAGGGACCAGGTCTGCAACCACTTGCAGTCAGTTGCCATCTTCAAAGCAACTTTGGCGTGTCAAGATGGCTTATAAAACAGCAAAAAGATGAAATCAGTCTATCAGTTTGCAATTGAATGGCGTCAAGTTTGCAATTACATGCAATCAGTTTGTGATAACAGAGCGATTAACTGTGAGAAATCAGCAAAAATTGCAAATCTGTTGCTGTCTACAGACACACAAATTCACATTAAACCGAATTTCACATTAACTACTTACACTCAGAAACTCATAGGTTTGAAAAAGAAAATTTGAAATTTCTCCACAAATTTTTTGTTATTGTTTTACTGCAGGACAGCAATTTAATTGACAATTGGCAACCTTGCTTTTATATAGGAGTATGATCAGAATACAGCCACGTAGCAACCAGTTATGTCAAGTCTCCTATTGCAAAGAGACACATCACAGATGAGTTGTGCTCACTGGGGCAGACTGACTCAGACTAATTGCAATGCGTCAGCAATCTGTCTGCGTTTATAAATTAGAAGGCAATTATCTGGAAATCTTTCAGTCCGAGTCAGACCATGATTGTTTGGAGACAGGTTTCCTCCCACCAGGTGACCTGTGCCTTGCAATTGAAAGCGGTTGCTCAGAGGTTGAGGGTGTTACACATTCAACTACCTGCAATCGGTCTCTAGTAGAAAAAGAAATTCAATGCAACCATAGATTTTTCCTAGTCGCAAGGAGGTTGCTGTCCTATTTTTACTCTAGTGTGACTGAGCCGTAATGCAAAGAAAGCCTGGCTACGTCAGACTTGTTTTGACAGCCCTCAGATTCATGTTTCATTTACAGTTTCCTTGCTTTCTGTATTGACTAATGAATGCACTGTTGAGCATTTCATATACCACCATGCATCAGAGAATTATGTTTTATAGTAAGATGAATTCATTTGCTGGGGTGGAGTAAATCTGGGCAAATTGGCATACCAAGGCCAAATTTGGTTAGTATGGATACAAGTATACTCTATTTTAATGAGTTTTTACCCCTCAGCCCTAAAAGGCTGATGGGGTATTGTCGTCACCTTGTTGGGTGGGCGGTGTAAACACCCAAGTTTGTAAACTCAAGAACGAGCCAACGTAGGATTTTCAAATTGATACCATAGGTGCATCTACTAAAAATCTCAGAGTTCGAATCCTGGTGAGCTTGACCTCAAGGTCAAAGCTTGACCTCTGAGTTTGACCTCAAGGTCAAGGTCAGAGGTCAAGTTTTCTGAAAATCTTGTGAACACGATATCTCGAGAAAGATAGCATCTAGGATTTTCAAATTGATACCATAGGTACATCTACTAGAAAGCTGAGGGGCAGTACTGGAGGCTGTCAGTATTTTAGCTCTGTCACGAGACAGGAAATGATGGATAACTGTTGCATTACCAACCAAATCAACCCCAACCTCCACTTTTCAGCTCTGGCTGGGACCAAAATAAAGTTGGGTTCAGTTTCAGTTCAATTTATAGAACTCTGTTTAAATGATAAAATAAGATGCTATATAAAAAAAAACTAAGATTACTATAAATACTGTGTTTTCCAAATGTCTTCATAAGACAATATAATTCTAAAATGTAGAAAAGAGGTTTTTAATTGGGAGGTTTTCACACTGCATTGGGTCTTTAATTGGTAATCTGGCTGCTAATCTAGTTTTGTTTTAACAGCTAAATGGTTTTAAATGCCTTGTCCTTATCATGTTTATTTAACAGCCGATTCTAAAGACAGTTGTTAATTCTCTAAGGGATAAATATGGTGTTTAGCTTGAACAACCATAATACCACATAAATCAGTGCTGGAGCTTTTTGACAACCTAATCTACAGCTTTTTAGCAAGAGGTCTTTTTTTCTTTTTTTTTTATTTGGTTGCTACTTTTCTATGCCGCCTTCATCTGCTCAGTTACATTAATAAATGAGATTTTAGAGACAGCACATCTGCGGTTAAAGTGCAAAAAAGAAAAAAAAAGAAAAAGAAACAAGTAGAAGTAAAACCATCTCCCTGACGATGCATGTTTTACAGCTCATGGAGAGGCCGCTGAATTAAGCATGATGCAAACACGGCAAATTGAATCAATTTGCCTCCTCTAAATAGATGTGATGCGTGGAGCCCGAACGCTCAAATGAATAAGAACGATTTTCTGCGTTTAATGATGTTGTTTTTGTTTGTGCATTTCTTTGCCTCTGCTTGATGAAGGTTCTAGATGATCGGGCGCATAGAGGAAGAAAGATATCAGATAACAAGGCAGCATGGAGGCACGGCGCGTGGTGTCTCCTCACTCTGTCATGCAGCCACGGAGAATGAAATGACAGGCCGTGGTGGAGCACAGGGACAGAATCAAGAGGTGAGTGGAGCATATTAAACTGATAAGTGGCCATGCGGAAAATAGTGAGGGCTACATAGGCAAAAAAAAAAAAAAACATGACAGGATGTGGATGTCTGTACACACATTAAAGCACACGTGCGCACATGTGACCAGTGGTGGATTTAGAGATTCTGAATGGTGGGCCTGCCACTTCCTGTGGCTCAAAAATTGGCATATACAGAGGTGAAAAGAATGCGTAAAGGAGAATGTCTCACATGTGTAGATGCAGCTAAACACGGGGGACATTTTTCATTGACAGGCCTGTCATCACTGTTGACATATTGATCAAGAGTAGCCTTGCTTTTGTGCACACAGTCCGCAACACTTGATGATCAGCATGGAACACAAAGCTTCCAGAGGTGTGGACACATTGACAGGCTCTGATTAAATCAGTAACAGTGGCAGCATTGTTGACGACAATGATGATAACACTGAGGGCACTTATCAACGGGAAGGGCTGGTGTAGCTTTAACACTGCTGCACGTGATCTCAAGTAGACGTTCATAGATGCTGATGGAGAGAAATAATTTAAGCTTAAAAAGAAAAAGAAACATTTATCATCAAAGTGAGTGGTCACCTAATACAGAGCACCGCAGAGCTCATGAATAATTGCTTCCAAGCGTTATGTTTTGCCTGTCAGTCAGAAGTCCGTTGCGTTGGCTGTAATACATCTGAATTAGGCGCTTGGTGGGACTCTGTCACGTACACCCCATCGTAAGCCGTTAAATACATAAATCGGGTTTAAATGAACACACACACCACTTGTCTTGCCTGGTTTGCAGGGTAATTCATCTTCCAACTCAATGATTCTGTTATGCAGTCAAATTGACAAGTAATCCATTGCTGGTGTCCTTGTTGTCAACATTAAGGTCATTTCTGATTGTTGCACTCAGTGAACAGACTTGCAGTTTTGCAACACTTTGCAGGGGGTGAAATATGCCAGGTGAACGCATCAGCATACAGTATGTGGTATAAGTGGTCTGGAGCTGTAACATTACAATGCAAATACAGGCTGCCATGTTACTGGAAAAGCACAAAAAAGCGATCCCCCCCCCCAAAAAAAATAAATAAATTGGCCGCTTTTAAGTTTGAAACAAGAGAACAGAATGCATTGTACATAATGATATAGTTAAAATTATCAGTCCCTTTTTATTTAATTGTGCTAGGCTGAACTTCTAACTATATTAAAGGTGCAGTATGACTGATTTGGGTGTGTGGACACATATGCACTTGCATTTTTTTTTTTTTGTACAGGACCAGCATACGGAGTAGAGAGACAATCTGAGAAAGCCAAAATTTGTTCACCTTAATAGTGCCACTATTTTATCGTATACGCTGATATTAATTATTGCATATTTCAGTGAGTTTGCAAGGAAATGGGTTGTGTTCCCACACATTCTGTAAATAAAAATAAATAAACAAAAAATACAGTCCATTTTAATCCTTGCATTTTCAATCTCATTTTTTTTTTTGCAAGTCACATTCTAGGTTTTAGCATCTTAAATCACTGTGGTATAGTGATTGAAAGGCACAAGCCTGTGTAATACCTGTCGGGGGACCATGCGGGTAGTGTTGTACATATTTTTGAGCAAGTGTGCTCAGGCTTTAAATGGATTACTGCTCATTATCCCAAATTACTTTTCAGAATAAGCCAGGAAATGGAGAGAAAACCTCACATGGTGGTTTGTAAGTACTGCTTTCAGGAAATCTTCACAGAGGTGCTTGATAGAGTTATAAAAAGATTAATTCTTTTTTTTTTGGTCTTAATTAATACACTTGAGAGGGCTTTTCTTTGAGGAAGCTGTTCATATTCCGAGGTCAGGCTAAATTATTGAGGTTACTTTTTAAATAAACACTAAAATATCTTTAACAGAAACCAGTAACTAATATATTTTTGAGGTGGCAGGACACGTGTTTATCTATTTTTTTTTTCAGTACCTTTATATGTTTCACATCACATTTTAATATTTATTTTAATAACTTGCACTGCAAATGAGGTGATTTTTATCTCAGTGATAACAAAGAATTTGCATTCAGCTCCAAACTGCAAAACCTGCCACAGAGCACGGAACCTTGCACATATCTGTTACGTTCCACACAAAAAGGCTGTGAGTACACAAGTCTGCACTCTCAAATACACCTTAGCAGTAACATCTTGCGTTAGGTGTTTCTGGTGAACCTAAAAATATTGCCTCTGTTCTGCTTGGTTGTCAAAAAGATAAGATGCTATGACAGCGCGGTTGGTTTAGAAACCCAGCAGCAAATGCAATGTTTTGTCCACACTGCTAGAAAAATCAGCAGCACCATCCCGAGAGTTGTGTTTTCAGGATGTATTTGTACTTACTGGCTGTTAAACAACAAAAAGCCATGAAACTCACATCACACCTACGCTAACTTAGGCTATACACCGAGTAACCTATGTATTCCAGTGTTCTTTTCCAATATTCTGTGGATGAGATCAAGATGTCAAGTCAGTACAAAAGAAAGACAAACAGAGGCTCAGCATCCATAAATGGTCTAAAGACAGCAGGAAGGCAAGTATCAGAGGGTAGGTCCATTCAGTCTGTAGAAAAGGACCACAGAGGAGAGGTATATAAACAGAAGCAGTAAAGTAGAAATCCCAAGAACATGTTATGCCAGACTTGCCAGACTAGCAAAACCTCATCAGATATTTGATGATAACCTAGAGCCTGGTCTTAAGAGCTTGAAAAAAAAAGGAAACTGGACTTTTTTAAGCCTGTGAAGATGTTTCATCTCCAAGAGGCTTCTTCATTTCTAAAAACAAAAGGTGGAGAGTCCCAGGTATTTAACCCCTAGTGGAGGTTGTCCCCTTTGGAGGTGGTTGTTGACCCACTATTGATCATGTGAGTCTTCACATGAGCCAAGAAAAAAAGGTGTGGGTCATTACCATCACCGGGGGTTAAGGGTGAAACCACTGTGAGACCTTGCATCATGTGACCTATTGAGGGAAGGTGTGAGTGGGATTTGAAGCGCCCAGGAAGGGATCTCAAGACTGCATTGTAGGTGGCTGACAGTTGGTGTCGTAAGCCACAACCTCTGTTCAAAGTATTTCAGAAACTGCTGATCTACTGGGATTTTCCGGCAGAACCGTCCCTAGGGTTTATAGAGAATTGTCTGACAAAGAGAAAATATCCAGTGAGCGGCAGTTCTCTGGGCGAAAATGCCTTGTTGATGCTGAAGTTATGAGGAGAATGGCCAGACTGCTTTGAGCTGATAGGAAGGCAATAGTAACTCAAATAAACATTTGTTACAACCAAGGTATGCAGAAAAGTATCTCTGAATCCACAACAAGCCGAATCTTGAAGCAGATGGGGTACAGCAGCAGAAGATCACACCGGGTGCCACTCCTATCAGCTAAGAACAGAAAACCGAGGTTACAGTTTGCACAGGCTCAACAGAATTGGACAATAGAAAATTGGAAAAACGTTGCCTGGTCTGATGACTCTTGATTTTTGTTGCGACATTCAGATGGTAGGTTGAGAATGAACAACGTGAATGGATTCATCCTGCCTTGTATCAGTGGTTCAGGCTGGTGGTGGTGGTGTAATGGTGAGGGGGATATTTTCTTGACATACTTTGGGCTCTTTGGTACCAATAGAGCATCGTTTAAATGCCACAAATCATCTCAAACTGTTTTCTTGAACATGACAATGAGTAGAGTCCCTTTAGGATGTGGTGGAGTGGGAGATTCGCATCATGAATGTGCAGCAACTGTGTAATGCTATCATGTCAATATGGATCAAGATCTCTGAGGAATGTTTCCAGCACCTTGTTGAAGAATTAAGGCAGTTCTGAAGGCAAAAGGGCTTCAACCTGGTAACTAGCAAGGTGTACCTAATAAAGTGACAGTTCTGAAATCTTCTCCTCTCTTCTCTTCCTGTGTTTCAGTAAAAGTAATTATTTTTCAAGATTTATTAGCTCCAAGTCCAACATGACCAGCTCAGTTTCACTCATGATGGATGAAACTCCAGCGCACAGGACTAAGTGCAAACAACAGCGTTGCCCACTACGGTGGGGATCCAACACTTAAATGTTAAGATGAGGTAACTGTAGCAAACGTTCATAATCATACAGAAAGTACATTTTCCCACTTTACAGCGCACACACACACACACACACACACACATCTCAGTGTACTCTGTTTTTGACCGCATATTTCACTTTTAACACTTCATAATTGTCTTTCACATGTCCTAAGTATATTGTGAAATATTTAATTGAGGACAGAGCAGGGACGCACCTGACAGCCCTCAGCCTGATTGCAGCACCACAGCTGCAGCCAATTGAGAGTTAATTATCAAATAAAAGAATGCCAAGGTTGAAGCTACTTTCTTGCCAACTTATCTCTAAGAGAATACCCCCCCCCAAAAAAAACCCCCACAAAAAACCCCACAAAAAACTCATATCTTTAAGCTGGTTGACAGTGCATGGCCAGCGAAGGATTATTCTGATAAGATCTCCTAGGGCTGCATATCAAACTCCAGCTATTAGACATATCGGACTTAAAGATACACATTGAGGGGAACGCATTCTGAGTGGCTGCAAAAGGAGGCTGGTTATGAGAAAAACCTAGACAGCCGTAATACCCAACGGGAACCCCTTGAGACAGTCTCCATCCCCTCTCAGCACACAGGCTGGCTCTACACTGTCTAAACCCTGTCTGACTAAAATGTATCCAGTGATTCACCCCAATCATAGTTATTTTCCACAGCCTCACTGCCTTTGAATTTGTGTATTCTCTGCCCTGCATTAGGTAAAAGCAAAGCATCCATTTCAAGCAGAAATTCTCAAATGCATATTGTCACAGCAAATCACTGCACGGTTTGTTTTTATACACTGAAGTGTTTTCTCTCGGTTTTCTGTCACCGTACCATCTTTACTGATTTGTATTACAAATAGATGAAAAGCAGCGTGGGACAGACAGAAATATTTTAATTCTCGAACTGAGGAGACAACAGAAATTGTACCTTTGCTGGTGCTTTTTTTTTTTTATTAAAAAATCTGCTAAAAAATCATTAGGCAAATGTTTATTATTCATCCTTTAAAAAAAGAAGAAATAAAACATCTGCTCTGCCATTATCCTCCATTTGCCTTTGCCACTTCTCCCTGCTTCCTTCTAAGGATTTCTCCTCTTAACCCGCTACATGTAATAACTGTCATCTGCCACACCAATGAGCCATGTAGTAAAAGTGCCGTTCTTTATATTTATCTAGGCTAATCTCAAGGCGTCATGGCAGTCATTACAAAGGGAAATGGTGCATTATTTTCAGTGGCTGCGGAGGAGGGACAAGAGAACGAGTGGGAGGGCACTCCTAAGGATGTCATTTGGAAAACCCCTCACCTTTGTGATGCAGAGTCGTTGAAGCATACGTGGTGGGTGGTCGCTGGTGACACGGTGTGATAAATAAGACTCCAGATATTAGTGTTGAACCCCTTTCTGCTGTTCAGTTTGCTCTAAAGATGGAAAGAGTCTCACTTACATGTCATGTTAGATTCCAGTTGAAAAGGCCTCGAGCTATTTTCATCATTCCGAGTTTACTGTAGCACTTTCTAGCTTTACTTGTCTTGTTGCGGTCTGGCTGTCAGGCTGCCCGGCTGACAGCTGATGGCTATGGCACGAGCCAGGGAAACCCATGGGAGAAGAGGAGATGTCCTATAAAATATGATGTGCTGCTTAGCCACAGAGTCACTCTCATATCCTGCTGCACCGCTTCAGAGGCTCCACTGAGCTGTTTCCAGCGGATCCGACATGTTGTAAACCTCCGTGTGAAATGTTCAGTGAGCTTGCATACATTTACACCATTTCTTTGTTGTAATGCCATGGTGGGAATAATGAGCAATCAGCGTATGCATATGTCCACCTCTGCACAGTAACAATATGCATTGGTTAACATTTTCACAGATTAATCTCAAGGGTTCTGAGTGGGTGTTTCTATAAAGACTAAAACTTACAAAGTTTTTTTTTTTTAAAGTTCTAAAAGTCAGGAAGTACCTGTATTTGTTGTTATCTCATTAAAATGAAGACACAGTCCGATAGAACAAAGCTATTGACGAGAACAATTGATTACACTGTGAGAAGTGACTTAAGACTGAAATTCAACGTCCCTTAGATGATCTTAGTGCTGTCTACACAGAGTTAACACTGCACGTCTCATTCCCAGCTGTGAGTCTGCCTCTCCAAACACTAATAGTTACCTCTCTAATAAAAATCGTTGTGTGGCTTGCACTAAATCAGAGGCCTGTTTCTGTCTACAGTGACAGAATAAAATATAAAGCATCTCTCAAAGTGATGGAGAGCTCCTGAGGCTTTTATTAGCTTGTTGGAAAAGACAGCCTTCATCAGGTTGTGGTGTGTGAATCCAACTATGCGTGAAGCTGTACTGCAATCTGTTTCTGGCACTCTTTACTATTAAGCCAATTAACTACTTCAGACAAGCAATTATTAACACTGATTGCTATTTTAGATGAAGGATGATTTTATTTGCTGATCTGTATGTTTGAAAAGTGGCAGTGTACTTTTAACTGTAAGTTCCAGTGAAATGGCAGTAAGCACATTCTTTTGTGCTGAAACAGAATATGTAGGCAATCGGTCATCTAAGGCCTCAGTCACACAGGTCTACAGATGTGTTGGTGACCATCTGGCAACCACTGGTTGGAAAAATGTATATTCCCCAACCTGTTGGCAAGTGGTTGCTGGCACTTACTACTATAAAGTTGGTTGCAAAGAGGTAGACTGTGCTGGAACAAAAACCTCCTTGCAATTGCTTTGGTTGCTAGCAGGTTGTTGTGGGCGTCAGTTGTTTGCATAGAAGAGATGCTGACGAGTCTGCAAAACACTCACCAAATGCTCGCCAAGTAGTTGTGAAAACTGTGAAAAGTGACAAAAACTGGAAACAGTTGGTCTTCAAAGTGAAACCTGCGCCTTTTTTAAATTTGTTGGTTGCAGCAATATGGCAAAACTTTTACTTTAAAGGTGAATGTTCTCCGCTTCTGTTTTGCGTCACACTTTTTTACAATTTCACTGCAGCTCGGAGAGTGAATGGCAAGTTTAACTATACTATAGTTAAATAACTATAGCAATCAGCTAGCAAACAAAGCAATCACAAGGAGGTTTTTGGTGCAGCACCCTTTTTGAAACCAATTTCGCCCAGAGACAGCCAGCAACCTCAAGCAACCACCTGCCAACTGGTTGGGAAATACACATTTTTCCCCAGCGACTGGAGGTTGCTGGGGTGTAGCTGACTGGTCCCGAAGTCTGTGTGGCTAAGGCCTAAAAGTCATTTAAAATCAGTCAGGCAAAAATGTATCCACCATGAAATAAATTGCCTGTAGGTGTGAGTGTGAATGGTTGTCTGTCTCTCTGTGTTAGCCCTGCGACAGACTGGCGACCTGTCCAGGGTGTACCCCACCTCTTGCCCTGTGGCAGCTGGGATAGGCTCCAGTCCCCCCGCGACCCTGAATTGGATAAGCGGAAGAGAATGGATGGGTGGAAACACCAACAAAGTTTCAGGCTAGTTACCAGATGTTAGAGGTCTTAACCTTTACTTACACCCACCTGTACATGACTGTTAACATAAATTATTCAACAACCAGTGGTATAGTGCATAGTAAATGCAGGTATATGGGATATGCTTACAAATTTTAAACAATTTTCAGCATTGAGTATACCTGCTAGTAAATCCCTGCAACAGGGTTCTGAAAATCATTTTTTGTGTTATTGTATGGCAAAACCATACAATAACACAATAACAGGGTCTGTCTCTGACTGACAAGTACTCGTTCCTTTCATAGGTTTTGTTGGTCACATGATTAATTGGTCATACATATTAGTGATACTTTCTATCCAATGCTGAAGTATCTTAAACCTGCATTCTTTCTAATGGCTAACAGGTGCACCTCTTCTGGTTTCAAAAAGAAGTGCAGAGAAGAACTGAGTCTTTCGTACCTCTATCTATGATCCTGACGACTTTATGGTCTCACTTGCTAGTTTGAAGTCTAACTGAAAAGAACATGATGGTAACTGTGTAGCTATGGTCGCTACTGCAGAACAGAGGATGAAGCAGGGCATGCTTCAGGGCACGTGATTGACAATCCATTACTTAATGTGTACCTGGGTTTCTCAGTCAGATCCACCCCCTGCTTATCACATCCACCAGGATGGCAGCAGCCAAAAGGATCAACTCGAGGCTTGAAGATGTGACTTCACTTAACATCATGGTGACATCATAGTGTTAAAGTCCATCTCTTATATACAGTCTATGATCATAGTTAGTCTTATTCCAGAGTGCTGCTGGGCACACTTTCAATTCCAGTCATCTGTGAATAAGGCTAATTCTTTGTTAAATCCTGCTTTATTCTAAATGACATTCCTGCCTCCACTTTACCTCTAATCAGCATTGTCTGAGTTGGTTCTTTCAAAGAAAGTTTAACTGGAATGGAATATTAATATGAATATTAATATGAATTTACAGACCTGTAAAGTGTGAAATTTAGGTGCGCATTTTTTAGGCTTTTTTTTGTAATGTTTTACAGAAAAAGAGAGATTTTAATTCACATATGCAAGTGCGCGCACGCGTGTATGTGTGTGTGAGAAATGCTGTTTTCAACATATATAATTGACGTAACGACAGATGAACATTTAACCCAGCGAGAGAAGAGCCGGTGGAAACAGGAATTCATATTTCATTTCAGCATCTTTAAAAATTAAAGGCTGCATGAAGTAACAACACTTTCATGTTAAACCTTCAGCATGTTACAGTGATGATGCTGTTTTTGATTACAAATGCATGCACATGTAAACTCTGAGGCTGATTTGCATTACAGTGGAATGCAAAGCGTCTGAGAAGACCCCGATGCAGTGTGCCATACTGTACATCTGGATGCAAAAGAAGAGTGAGACAGAGGTCAGGGGGTTAAAAACTGAAGAGTGTGTGGAGTGTGAAAATGCGGGGTAATCTTTCATGCCCTGTGCTAATATGGGAGAGAGAGAGAAGACAGAGAGAGATGTACAGTAGCCAGCAGTGAAGAGTATCTGCTGCCAAATGCACCGAGGGCTAGATGAAGACGAGCTCCTGCCATCTGGGCAGCTTGAGGCGAGGTTGAAAACAACTCCCGGTCCATCACTGGCTCTCCAGCTCACATTCACACATCGTTTTTATTTTATTTTTTATTTTTTTTACCCTGCTCTTTTGGCCTCCCATCCCATTAAACTGTCCCATCTTGACCTCCCCATGTCTTTCTCAAGTTGTCTTTCCTTTTCTCGCTCACATTTCCTGTATTCAGATTCTGCCCTCCCTCCTCCTCCTCGTCTCCTAACCCTCTCAAGGATTTATCAGTCTTAATTATCTTAACTATCCCGCTTCATACTCAGCTTGTATCTAGCATATTTAATCTAGGATTCAGCAGGGCTATTAGTTACACTCAACATGCAGAGGCTAATTGATTTAAGGAAGCAGGATTTGCTTGTTGGTGCTGATGGCTTTAACCAAAAGCGAATATAGGAGGATGGAGGCCAGAAAAAGATGCTCATATAAATGCTCACTCTGCAAAAGAAAATTTTCGTTCTTTCTTTGTAAACTTTAAATTTCTCTCACATCCTTTGATGTCCAAATCAGTTTGTTTCTACTTTGCCCGAGCTCAGGGAGATGCAGCATGTGGCTTGGAAATAGGGATTCAGGACTTTTTTAATGACTTGCAGTCTTTTCTCGTAGCTCTCAAGTGGGAATTTGTTCCTTTTCCTGATTTACATGGGATAACTGGGGTAAGGATAAATATTTTTGGTTGGTGGGGAAACAGAACAGCGAAACAGATGTCTGTTTAAATGTCATGTTTGTCGCCAAGGCTGTGCTGACATTTTAGACCCAGACTTTCACCTCTCGGATTCGTTGGCTGTGAGTCGTTACCAGAATCAGGTTGAGTCAGAGCTGCTGTTGTGAATAAATATGATCTAATTGATAGCTGACCTCTCACATTAACGAGCAAATGGGACTAAAACTACCACACGCCAGTAAGACTTAACTATGTTTGTGTATCCGAGTCACTGCGTCTGTGGTCTTTTTAGCTTCCTTCCGTGCGGGTCCGTGTGACTCCTACTACATATGCAGTTAGGGTGGCTGGTGGCCACGGATATTGATAATGGCATTGGGGACACTCAGCTTCTTGTCTTATTAATCAAACTAGGCTGAGCAGTGACCTTTCTCCGAGCCTGCAACTTTGGACCGAGCCAGATCCCCTGCCTCTGCTGCCCCCCGGGAGTAGCAGCCTGACATCATTCACCCTGTGTCCGCTAATGTCAGCCCCGGGTCTGACCGCAGCCGCTCACCGGCCCTGCCTGGCGCCCCGGACACAGCCCTGGATGACAGAGACATTGATCACTCAGGAAGCTAGGGTTGTCTTGGGGGGTGGCTGGCGCTGGTGGTGTTGGATGTTTGTGTGTGTGTGTTTTGATACTGCACCAATTGAAACTGGTGAGCCTAATTAGACTTCACATCTGGGCCTAATGAGCAAATCAAGACCCATCATTGATCAAGTATCAACTGGCCTTGAGCTGTTCTCTGATTGGTTACGAGTTGCACAAGAGCTGTAAATGGCTGGGTTAAGTATTCGCGACAGAACTAATTGTTTATGCAGAAGATCTGGCATCAATCTTCCCCTTATTATTATCTACAGTATAGCAAAATGAATATGATTTTCCATCTAAAAAGAAAAAGACTTGTCACAAGTAGTGCATTATAAAAACACAGGCATATAATGAGCCTGCAATTTTCTATACCCTTTCTTCCAGACACTTAGTGTGGGCTCAGTCATGTGTCTCTGATCAGACTAAAATAACCTGGTCTAAGTCACTGCTATTATTGTCCACCATCAGCAGTGGCTGTCACGCAAAGCTCATAGCAGCAAATTTAGGTACTTCAAAGTCCTTAATGCCCAATTACTGCACTTTGTGTTAAATTCATGCTCTTCATAGGATCATAACGCAGCCAAATCTGCCAAAACACATGGGCATGATGGACATACTGTTTTTCAGAATTAAGTGTAACTATCTGAGCATATTATTATCTCTGATTATGTCCATTAAGGACATTTATCACATTTAGCACGGTGGCTTGGTGGTTAGCACTGTTGCCTCACAGCACGAAGGTCCTGGGTTCAACTCCACCATCTGGTCGGGGCCTTTCTGTGTTGAGTTTGCATGT
>VUQS01045835.1:0-14441 GCA_015108495.1 Heterochromis multidens
TTAATTAAGCCTGGGCTTCATTATGCAAATGGAGTACAATAAATGACAGCAGAGGTGGAGCTGGATACAGACTAAAACGGAACGGTGGGAGGGGAGCACTGAAAGTGGAAAATGAAGAGATGTGGAAGGTTACTAAAATCGTCAATATAATGTTACTACAGTAACTCTACAATTGTTGTAACATGCGTGTCTGCAGTGCGCACACTACCACATGAGGTGTGAGAACCAATGTTTCGCTTTCTGATTCGCCATCTCTGCTGGGATTGGGAAAACTTCTCTGAAATAACAGTGGATATGCAAAATGTCATTTCTCACAAAGGAAATTTCAAGGAATGGTGATGGAAAGGGAATACTGACAATGAACCCTGTTAATATCACCAGTTGGCTGTTGTCGTGGATACAAAGAAAGATGGTAGAGATAGGGAGAGAGAAAAGAGGCAGACAGAAACACTGACAGCAGCAGCAGCGTGGCAGCTAATGTCATCTCAGTTTAATCATCGCATGGGATCATGGGGTTCATGAAAATTCATTTGCATATCATTAAATGGAGAGAGGTTATTTGGTGCGGCTAGCCAAAATGGGATTGGATGAAGGAAGGGAAAAAAAAGGAAAATGGAGGGGCTCGTTATTAAACAGCAATGTTTTATAGTCCGCCAGCCGATTCATTTAATTTGGGCTTAATTAAAATGTGTCAGACTCAATCAATCATTCCAACAGGGATACTATCAGTGTTTCAGTCTGAAAAAAAAGACTAATCACTGGATATGCGGTCGGACATTTTCCAATAACATTTTGAGTGCTTTAGTCTAATGTGAGCTTGACCAATCGACTCCTGTTTCTGATTTATCTGAGAGTGTGTATCGAAACAGCCTGTAACTTCTGTGTATTGTGTGAAGACTGGACTATTTCTGACAGGTGGTGATGCCATGCCTGTGTTAGTCAATAAGGGGGTAGCTCACACTGTCTTTTTGACCTCTGTGGTGTGTATGCATGTGCATGCCTGTGTGCATTTCTCATTTGCATAAGTGATGTAATTAGACCACCCTTTCTCATGCAGATCAGTTTGACAACATGGCAATCACTCTAACAGACATGTAGCCGTACACTCAGAAATACACACACAGGACAACACACGCTTACTGCCGTGACCACCCCCATATCACGGGGAGTCTGTTGTCTGTGAGCAAAAAGTGTAAAGATTAACATAATCCAGCTAATAAGTGTGAGTAATATTCACAGAGTGACGCGTGGCATAGACACTGTCCTGCTGATGCGTATTTGTATCTCATTATAGATGTAAAGTACTGTGGCCGCCAGTGAGGTCGGAGGGGGAGTGGTGGTGGTAGGGGGGCCTTCATAAAGTGTGGGCCTGAATAAAGAGACACCAAAGAACAACAGTAAACTGCAGTACTTAAAAAAAACAAAAGAAGTTACTCTATCCTCCATTTGAAAAAGTTATTGATGTAATATAAAGACAAATTACATGGGGTACCTCATAACCAGGATGCTGGAGATTGCTAAAGGAAGTTTTTCCAATGTCTCCACAAATCGGAAAGACAAACCCACTGATTTTGTATCTGTTTGTTTACAGTACTGAAAGGCGCACACAGTCGGGTTTTGCAGCAGAATATAGGAATTATAAATAGAGTGTATTTGCGCTTGCAGGCTAGCTCTGCCACATGATTGATTAGGATGGTGTGACGACCATTAAAAAGTCATTTAAAAGATGGATAGGGACCACATTTCCAAATAAAAACCACTTTATACCTGATGAAGTGCTGAACAAACTCTCCTTCAAAGACATTTACTGATTACTCTCGGGGTATGAGTGAGTGTAATGTGGGAAGCTCCCATGAACTGAGTGTAGCCCTGCATCAGCTGTAGAGGACTCCAAAGGGCTCCTCTTGGCACAGTCAGGAAGTAGGTGGTCAAGACTGCATTTTTAAAACTTAGACATGTTGGATTTAAAGCAACATATTAATTTGGACAGAGGTGTAATCTGTGTACACAGACGCACATACACATGCACACACTGACCGAAATCTGATAGCGCAGCGTCACTTCAGCTCAAGCCTTATCCTAAGAAACAGAGGTGTGCCTGAATGTGCGAATATATTTCAGCTCTGTCTCTTTAACTCGGGGCTCCACCACAGCAGCATGCTTTAGGATTCATGCATAAACATGAGCTGGCCTTTCAGCTCTCTCCTCACATAACCAATCTAAATCTAAATGAGCCCCCACTACAGATACACCAGCAGGCAATGACATTACTCCCCAGCCCCAGCCCAACCCCCTACTCTACCCTACTACCCCCAGTGACACATATACACCAGCAGGCAATAATTTCACGCCATCCCTCAAAGCCCCCCTCCACCTACTCTCCACACACATACACTCACTCGTACCCCTTTTTGCCGCAACCCCACCAGCTGCACAGTACTCATTTGATTAAGAGGGGGAGGACAGGGAGAAGGAGAAATGGTGGGGGATCACTTTATCAGGATGACTTTCTAAGATGGCTATCATCAGCTACGAAGCTATCTCAAGCCCTCTTCTGTGTTTACCTTGCTATTGTTCTCCGCATGTATCTGCTTGTCTCCTCCCTGCAAACCCAGTCAGAACAACCCAGAGTTTCACAGTTACATCTTCCATTGTCGCATTTCTGTGTAACAGTTAAATGAAGGGCTTGCTGCGAGAGAATGAGAAGCAGATACCGGTTTGTGCTCGACTTGTGTACGACTCTGAACTAACAATACATTCCCATGTTCATTTAAGTTTTTCCTCTCTGGCAAGTTGTCTCATCAACCACTGGGAAGTTTTTACATAAGAAATGAGTAAATAATAAAATCTTCTCCATCAACCTAAGCTGTGGTCTTTGAAATGTTGCATATGAAAATCTGTGTGTCCTAAATGTGCTGTAGTGTGCAATTTTCCTCCCCTCTCTCCCAGAGTCGTAAAACACATTATCATCAGTAGCAGCAGCAGGAGCAGCAATGTAATTCATCCGAGGTCGTTAATATTCATCATATCATTTAGTCACAAAGGAAACTCATCTGGCTGAATGTCACAGATGTAATTAATGAAGTGACCCCAGAGGTCATGGCTCCATTCACCAAACGCCTTCCACACTCGGCCGTGTTACACACACACGGTTGCACATCAAAAGCCTTCCAGCCAGACACACACTGCCACCAAACATACAACCTGGAATATAAAACACACATGTAACAAGCAGACACCCTCGCATACCACAACATTCACAAAATGGCTTCTCTCGGCTAGACCAAAGGGATGAGACCAGAGCGTGCACCAAAGCAGACTTTATTTAGCTCAGTGGAGTATGGGGAGGGAAAGGAAGAGAAACACACACCAGCACAACTGGGGTAGGGAGAGTATAGAGACACACTAAACCACTGGAGCAAGACATAAGGACAGGTGCACATCACAGGTATCTTTTTGGTCATCACTATGGCAACAACATATCCAGAAAAAAAAATGAAAAGAAATGTTTTACCTACAGTAAGGATAACAGAGTCTCTTCACCATAGAGTACTCCAATATGTACATCTTACAGTCACTAAGATCAAGAGAATATGAGAGAAAATAAATTTGAAATAATCAGTGTATAAAAAAAACTGCCTTTGTGGTATTTGGAATGCACATTTCTGTACAGAAGAAAGCTCATTGGTATTGTCGTAAACATTGGTTAGTTAAGAACGAAACATGACAGAGTTAGTCAGTCCACATCCTTTGGAAAGTCGGCTGTGATGTCAGTCTGAGTTTAGCAAAGCTGTTTCAGCTGGACGAACGGACAAGAGACATTGCAACACAGAAAGACATCAACCAGTAGAAGGTTTGGGGCTAAACTCCTTCAAATAACTATGTAGTATCTCCATAAGCATTGAGAAGTTAATGCCCCCGGAGGGTTTCTCTGAAACTGGAAGCTTTAAAAAAAAATATTTCTGATATTACGAAAGTCGTTTCTGTTTTCTGAGTAAGGGTAATTATTATGACACTGAAAAAACCTTGATGGAATTGAGCCCCACATATCCATTTGTTACTGAACAGAATAAAAGAGGAGCAGTTTATCAACAGCATCACAGGTATCATTACAGTTTGTAGTCATTAAAGCCTAGTGGTAAAGCGATCAGAGCATGCATCTTTCTACAGTATCGTTAGAAACTACAGTACATTAGCAGCAAACTGGACATCCTTAAGGGCTGAAGTTCAACACTATGGTATAAAAGAAAAATAAGCTGCAACATTTCTCAAGAGAAGTAAAACTCTTCAACCGCTATATTACAGACTGCCATGGCTCTAGTTTGGGGTTTTGGTTACAGTCTCCAGTGTGCTTATGAGAGGCAGAAAACAGTAGCTTAGATACAGGGACTCCTTCCTTCTTTAAAAACAGCAATACATCGTCAAGTAAACAGTAGCGCTTATTTTTGTAGGTCATATGGTTAAAGTATTATCACGTCTTTGGATTTTTGTCTTAAAGCATTAATTATTGTTTAGCTATTATTGTTATATTATCATTATTACAGATAGAATAAGGACTGGTTGCAAATGAACAGAGGAAGAAAGGTAGTGAGAAAAAGCGGAAAGTAGGTAGGTGGGGAGGGAGAAAAGGAGGGAAAATAAATTAAGTGTACAAAAATAACATCAATAACATCCAAAGTTTTTCTCAGCTTTGCGCAGTAGCTCTCTTTCTGTAAGTGGAAAAGAGAGCCATGTCTCAAACATCCAATGAAGTCTCGAGTCAACCATACAAAAGCTAAATACTGTACATTTACCCCTCACACTATTAAACACTTTAGTTTCAATAAGGTTTTTTTGTAACAATCTATTACTCAGAGGTGAAAAGCTCAGATCTTTGAAATAGAGAGATGTTTTTTTTTTTAGATATCTTTTAATACTTAGTCCATGGTTAAACTGTGTCTCTTCTGTTTTAAAAACAGAAAAGTACAGTATTAAGATCACATTTGAAGCAGAGCCATGTTGAGCTGTTGACCTGAGCATAGAAAGCTTTACATTAATCACATAACATTGGTAAGCCATTGGTATATTCAAATAGAACGGAAAGGCAGTAAGTCACCTCGCCTGAACATATCAAAGCTGTCATAATCTTTTCATAATCATGACACTATTATATCGAAGCAAGACAGTTTATCTCAATCCATAAGATTTATATTAAGAAACTATGACTAAACACACACAACGTAAATTCGAGTTTGGTTAAAGTTTTCATATACAGTTTAATGGTTGAGTGCTATAAAAAAATAGTTTGCCCCTTTCGGGACAAACTGGCCTTTACTTTCTGTGCTATTTGGGCTGTTATCCACTAAAGGAACAAAGAAGGAGTACATGTACAACAGAAGACTCATCATTGGCTTTTGGAGGGTGAAGCTGCATTCTAGCACCGTATCAGTCTATTGGTACTCGGCTTACCTATGCCAGCTGCAGATCTCACCCCTTCACCGTACAGACGTCAGCTCTGCAGTTTGTTATTGAAAACAAACATGTTCAAACAAAATCCACAGACATGTAAAATTTTGGTTATGAGCTTTGGAATCTGAGTCAGTCTTTACAAAAGCTCTATGCTAATATCCCTGTGTATTTCAAGGATATAATTCAGTTTTTTTTTTCCTCTTCTTTTTCTTCTTCCACTGCTAACTGTTTTTCTTCAAGTTTATTTTTTGGAGCTCTCTATTTACACTAAAATCTCTTTGACATTTTTTTTCCCAGCCTCGTACAGACTGGCACTACATGCTACACAGCTAGTCATCTAGCACTGGTCTGGTGGAGGGCCCACTGTGAGTCTGTCATGCAGACTGAGAGGTAGACTGCAGGTCTAGCTGGGCAGTGAGGTCACATACTTGGAGAATGCTCTTTGGCCTCTGTGGCATCTGGTTGGTTTTTATCAAGGTGGTGTTTGGTTGTAGTAAGGTGTCTGACTAAATAGGGAGAGGAGCTCTTTTCAACAGGAAAGGACAGACTTGGGCAAAAGTTGAAGAACAATATGAAAAGTGGAAAGCTGTGGTAGACAGGACGTGGTTTGTACTCTCTCCTACTTTTAGCTGAGAGAGTTTCTCTTTGGGCCACTGTGGCTCTGCTTCTTTGGGGCGTTCATGTTTCAGGGTTGGTAGCAAGTGGACATGACGTTTGTTTAGAGGAAGATGGCAGTTGCAGGAGGGGTTTTGGTGAGAACATAGTTGAAGGAAGCAGTCTGCCTCTCTAAGCTCTGTCTCTCTCCCCTGTTCCCGCCGAGAGTTCAGCATGCTCCCTCTCAGCAGAGTCAGAGCTCAGGCTCCTGGCCCTCTTCTCCTTAGCTCTGGCATTTTGGAACCAAACCTACAAAAAAAACATTTACACAAACAAATATCATCAAATAACCATTGTATTCTGAAGGTTGTTTTTGAAAAGTTTTTTTCTTTTTTGTCTTAAATACTTAAAAACAGTTACCTGCACCACACGGTGAGGCAGTCCCAACTCCTGGCCCAGTGTCTCACACTCTTGTCGGTTGGGTGTGCGATGGCTTCTGTAGAAGTCTTTGAGCTGGAGTAACTGGAAGTGGCTCATCTGTGTCCTTTGGCGCTGCTGTTGTTGATGGTGGTGCTGCTGCAAAGTTTGTGTCTCACCCCAGTCTGAGCTTGGACCCACAGATCCTTCAGGACTAGGAGACCCTTGGTCAGCCATACTGGAACCTTCCTCACACGGGTACTCTTCATCATCTTCCTCATAGTCATCATCCTCCTCTGGGTTGTTTAGATGAGTAGTTGAAGGCAAAGAAGTCACTGGTGGCTTCATACTTGACTCTCTGTTGCTGATGACATGGCCATGGTTTGGGATTGGGCTGGAGGATATAGATGGACCTGGTCTGTCCATGACAGATGACATAGCCATCCCAGACAGCCCACTGGATCCATTACTCATTGATAAGCTGTAGCCTGCTCTTTCAGCCTCTGCCCAGTGCCGTGACCTCATATGGGCATCTAGAGCACTTTTCACCTTGAAGAGAGCCCTACAGAATGGGCAACGCAAGTGGTTCAAACCCATGCTGAAACTGGATCCTGGCCCCATTGACCGGAACTGCCCTTTTCTCTCTCTCGCTCGTGTATTCTGAAACCAAACCTGTGAAAGGAAGGAAGACGCGTGTTTTAAAATTCAGCTTAACCAACACCATGAAATGATTATCTCTATCTTCTCATCTACACAGTACCTGAACCACTCGTCTCGTGAGACCAACATCGCGTGCAATGCTTTCGAGGACTCCTCTGGTGGGGTTAGAATCCAAGCTGTAGCGCTGATATAACACTTCAAGTTGTTCTGGGGTTATGGTGGTTCTCTGACGTTTATCCCTTCTGTGCTCCTCCTCAACCTCTCTGCTGCCCCTTTGCCCCTCAAAACTGGTCTCTGATATATGTGTTGTACCCTGCTTTATGGGTGTGAGGGCATTGGTAAGGGTGTTACTTGAGTGATCAGAGAGTGTGTTCTTCATTTGTATGCTGTTTAAGTGTGAAATCATGGGAATTGTGGGATTTGAGTGTATCTGGGACATAGCGCCTGAAAGCATTTGGCTGGCCATTAAGGGATGGTTGGGGTGAAGCATCATATAAGGCATGGTTCGTTCTGTGAAGCCGGAGTGGAGGAGTTGCACCTGGGATTGAGCTGCTAGGAGGTGCCTGGTCTGATGCTCCTGCCACAGCTGAAATGATGGCAAGGACACTGGGCAGAGATTGCACTGGAAATGAGCCTGGGTTTGGAGCTGGGTTTCAGTGGATAGGCAAGCTGTGGCATCAGTGTGGCTTGTTTCAGACTCTAGAGCAGAAAGGTGGCTGGGTGATGCCTCAGGAGCCTTGATAAGAGCTTGATCTGAAGGAGGGCTATGTGTATTTCCCTGGTCTGAATGAGACATAGTGCGTACTGTTTTCTGTAAAGAGGAAGTAGCAAGAGACTGGGGTCTTTCTGGAGTACTTTCTAGTGGCAGCTTGGTCTCAGGTTGTAGAAAAGACCCTGTTTTCATGACTGGAACAGTTTCCTTATACTGGATTTCTACATCTGAAATTCTGTTTTCAGTATTATCAGGAGCTGTGTTTATGTTAGCTTGAGGAGAACTTGTTTTATTTTCTTGTTTCTTTTGAGCAGGTGTTGGTTCACCTTTGGCTATAAGATGCTCACTTTCTGTGCAGTGAGTGGGAGAATAAAGGGCAGGTGAGTCAGGTTGGGTGTAATACTCATACGTAAGATCCATGGAGTTTTCATTCTGAGAGTCACCTTGTCCTTCATCCTCATAGCTATTATTATCATCATTCTGATAGCAGCCATTTTTTTGTTTGTGTATGTTGTCAAGCTGGTCCTTCGCCTCTAATCCATCATCTGCGCCCCGGTCTTGATTTTTGCGGGCTCTCTGCCTGGCATTTTGGAACCACACAACAATGACCCTGTTAGGGAGAGATAACAGAGCAGACAACCTGTCGTATTCTTCCTCTCTAGGGTAGGGAGTGGCCTCAAACACCCCCTGCAGGGTTTCCAGCTGCTGCTCCGTAAAGCGGGTTCGTGAAGAGCGTCGGCCCCTTTGGTGTTCTCCTCTATGCAGGTCTGTTGTCTGAGGCTGTGGGGAGGTGTTGTGTGGGAGCCCAGGGGACAGTGAACATGGGGAAAGTGCCAGAGACTGGTTTTGTGCTATGTCCTCTCTGGACTCCTGCAGGGCTATGGTTGGGGGGTTATTAAAATTATAAGGAGAATCCTTGTCTCTCTGGCGCTCTTTAAATAAGGTGTTGCGGAACCAGTGTTTGATGACTTTGTGAGGCAGACCAGACGTAGCAGACATCTTGTTGATCTCTTCATCATTAGGGAGACTATTAATATTGAAGTGTTTCTTTAGAACAGCCAGTTGTTCTTCAGAGATGCGTGTTCGGGTTCTCTTACCCTGCTGTTGTTCAGATATTGTTGGGCTGACTTGACTTTGCTGTCCTGTTTGGACAGGGCTGGGCTGGGACGGTTGGCCAAGCAATGCAGGATTGAGCTGTGGAGGCTGACCTAACAAAGCTGGGCTGAGCTGTGGCTGCTGAGCTAACAAAGCTGGGCTAAGCTGTGGCTGTTGCCCTAGCAGTGCAGGGTTAAGTTGAGACTGGTAGAGTTTTGCCAGCTCAGGGTTTACACTTGAGTCTAACCAAGGTTGGGGCTGAAGAGCTACAGACTGCATCACAACAGGAGGGAGGAGAGGAAGCTCCATGGGAAAAGGAATTGGTGGTAATGGAAGCTTTGGTAAGGATAGTGGGGGTAAAGGAAGTTGAGGCAAGGATAGAGGGAGCATAGGTATTTTAGGTAAGGGAAGAGGTATGGGGGCAGTGTTTTGGGAAGTAGTGGTAGTAGGTGTGCTTGAGATATGCATGGGTCCCTCCTGCTGTGAAAAGTCTTGAGGTTGACAAGGAGAAGCAGGAGAAGAAGCTGGAGGGGCAGTTAGTGTTAGGTCTGAAGCTGTAGCATCTGCTTTAGTCATGGGATCTGAAACTGGTGAAGGTTCAATGGTTTTAACTTTAGGCTTAATTGATTCTGGTGCTGGTTCTGATTCTAAGCATGTGGATGGCGCTGGAACTGGAGCGTGGGCACAAACAGCTGAATCCTCTTCAGTTTTAGGTTGTGTAAGTGGGTACATCTGGTCATACTGCAGTCTGTATTCTCTGGAAAACCTCTCCAGGACAGCAGTGGGGAACAGCATTCTATGAATATACTCCTGGTGGCTTTTTAAAATCAATGTATCTGAAAAAAACTTGCCACAGTCTCTACACTTTTCTCCTCTTTTACAGCATTTCTTCACTTTATTAGCTGATTCTTTGTCTTTGTTCTCCCTTTTCTCTTGTGTCAAGCGTTCTATGCCTCCATTGCGTTCTACTCCTTTGTCACAGCCCTCAATCTTTCGAGTCTGTAGTTTACAAAACAGATCTCTTTCCCCTTCTGAGCACACTTCCATCTTGTTTATATCAGAACACTCTTGCTTATCTGGTATCTTTTGAGTGGCTATCTGCTGCTGGTGCTTGTGTCTACTCTGTATATACTGCAGCGCCAACTCATAGCCATAATTCTGCAGCAGGGCTCTGAGAGGCTCCCCATTCACAGCAGCATAGGGCACCCTGGGAGGAGGACACTGCAATCCAGGAAGATGAAATGAGGAAGAAACAGCTTCCTCTTCCCGATTCTCATTTTTAACAATAGGTGCATGCATTTCTTTTTTTTCTTCCTCAAAACTAGAATCGCTGTGTTCTTTTTCCGTCTGGTTGGTAGGGAGGTCATTGCAGTCTGCGTCAACCTTGGCTTCATACTGTGAAAGATCCTTTGGTTGGATATGAACTGATCTGGAACTTTGTTTCTGGGTTTGTTTCTCATCTGTTTGAGTCTCCCTTTTAGCCTCTGTCTTAACCTGTTCTTGCAGGATAGAGTTGGCACATACTAAGTGGCTAAATTCTGGGCTATTAACAATTAACTCTGGGTTGAGCGTCATGTCTCCAGACATGTAAAAGGGCAGAAGAAGTTGCTGCTGTAGAGAAAGCAAATTGTCTGGGGTCAGGGAGAAGTGTTTAAGGAGATTCTCTGGCCCTAAGGGAAGGTGCTGCATGACTTGGGACTGGAGCAAAGCTGTGTGCTGCTGTAACTGAGCTTGGACCTGTGCCTGAGCTATCTGCTGCTGTTGTATTAGCATTAGCTGGTTTCTTGATGCTAGAAGCTCTGACACTCTCTTTTTAGCATGTGGGCTGTCTGTTGGGTTGGACAGGGTTGGCTGAGCCTCTGCTACTAAGCCAGTGCAAGATAGCGAAGAATTTGAAGAGCTTACACTGTCTGGCCTCTTGGTGAAAGGCAAACTCTTCACTGTTTCTTCTCTAGTGGTAGCGGCCTGTGTAGCAGTAGTGGGGACAGATTGTGGAACAGCTACAGTAGATGCAGGGGTCTGTGGAGTGGGGTTCTGGGCAGCACGAGCTCTAGTCTGATGAAGGACTGATCGAAGGTGTATATCCAGTGTGGAACTCTGGCTATAGCCCACTCCACACAATCGGCAGCGGTAGGGTCTGGGATCTGGGCCGCGAGGAGCCTCTGGAGCAGCAACACTAGTGCCAGATTCCTGCAGGGCTCGTCTGGCCCGGTGGAGATGGGACACAGAATTATAGTGGACCAGAAGAATTGTTTTCTGAGTAAAAGATTCAGAACATATGGTGCATTTATAGGGCCTAGATGGATCCAGATAACGGTCCATCGTGGGGTTAGAGCTCTTTTTGACAAGAGAGCTGGAACTAAGTTCTGCTATGATCTCCTCATGTGGCCCTTTCTCTGGCTCAGTTAAATCCTCCTCACCTCCATCAACTTCAGAAACCATGCCTTTCTCTTTATTTTTAACTTCTTCTTTTTGTTCCTCTTTTCCCTCCGTGCCTATTGCTTCTTCATCTATGTCTTCATCTTCTCCCTCTCCTGCTTCTTGACCTACTTGGGGTGATAAACTAAAATCTTGTTGAGCTGAATTCTTGTTATTCTCTGTGTATTGCACAGTATGAGGGGGCAAGAGCGTATTCTGTCCCAGTGTGTTGTCCAGCTGTGAGTGCGTGTTCTGCATGTGTCTCTGCAGGGCCTCCTGACTGCGGCATTGTCTAGAACAGAGGGGGCACTCTGTCGCCGCCCTCATGGCATGGTACTGCCAATGCAGCTGGAGCTTCTCCTGAGTGGGGAATGCCAAGCTGCACCTGCTGCAACGGAACCGGTAACCATGGCGATCAGAAAGGGGAGGGGGGTCACTGGGTGGTGAGCTGGGCGGTGAGGAGGGGGGGATCTGAGTCGGGGATTGAGGAGCCAGTCTGCCATTGGAAGGGTGAGTGGTGTTGTCTTCTAGGGGTGGGGTGAGAAGAGCTGTGACATCTTTGGGTGCGGCTACGTCTCCCTCAGTGTTCTCCACTGAAATGCCTACAAAATGTACAAATATAATGGCTGTGAGTAGGGCAAATAAAAATAGCATGGTTTGCTATTATTGCTTCTGTAAATTGGTGTCAGTTTTGCACTTTACACCAACCTTTGTTTTTCTGGGAATCGGTTGAAGCAATGGAATCTGCAGCATGGGAGCTATTTGCATTGCTATTCTTGGTGGTTTTATTTTTCTGAATATCATCTGTGCTGTAGTCTGTCTGTAGTTCTGTCTCCAGCTGAGGCTGCGGTTGTTCCACAGATGGTGCGACCTGGAAGAAAGAAAATGTAACGGACTGTCAGTTTTGGTCTTGGTTTTTTTTATTTTTTTATTGTCACTAAGGGTTGTTTCACCAATTCGGAATGAAAGAAAGCTGGGGTATTCCCATGTTTTCCTAATCCTACATTATGAATAAAACATGCTTAATTGTAGAGTATAATAGCAAGCAAATCTCAAGATGTATAAACACAGAGTGCCTGCACTCCCCTTACTGATATCATAAAACATTAAAGTGTATCGTTACATCTTGCACCTGCCTGCACAGCAGTCTAAGCAGCAAGGCACATCAATTTCTTAATAAGTATACATGGTTGAGATATGTGGGTCTGCCCTTCAGTTCACGCGACGCCCTCCAACATGCCCCAAGGGTTTAATAAAACTTTACTGAGCTGAATAATGAATTTATTTAAAATCATTCTTCATATAGAAAACCTCCGTCCCCACAGCTTCAAGCAATAAGAGCAAATACTATATCTACCCGAACAGCTAGCCACCCAAAGGAAAGGACAGACAGCTAAAGATGAGATTTACATGACAAGAGTTTTCTCTGCATAACAGCTTCATAAGAGCAAAAGGGAAGAACAACTGCACACACACACATATACACACGCACACACACACACACACACACACACACACACTGCAGAGAAAACTGAAGGTCAGGCTTAATCTAGAGAGCGTAATTGGAAAGCAAGGTACATAATGGCCATCATCACCTCAGTCTGAATTAATGAACCTCAATTACTATCAGAGAGAGTGAGGGAGGGGTAGGAGGGGAAGGAAGGAGGACTGGGGGGGGCTAAGGGGTGTAGGATATGAAAAAGAGTGAGCAGGGAGAGGGAGGGAGGAAGTATGGGGCAATGAACAAAAAAAACTGCTTTGGAGAAAGACAGTGAGTAAGGGAGGGGTAACGCATAAGAAATTGAGAGAGAGCTTGGGAGAGACAGAAAGGGAGGGGCAGCGGCAGAAATTGCAGAATAGGAATGATAGGAGTAGCTGGAGGGGGGAAGGAGGGCAGCAGAGGGGAAAAAGGGTGAAAAGCAGTCAGTGAAGTGGAGGGAAGAGAGCAAGAGACAAAGGCCACTTAGCATACAGGCCAGGGAGATGGAGGATGGTGATGTGGATAGATGACCGGTCATTGTTAGTTGGAGAGACACAGTAAAAAGCACGGGGGCCCCTTTTTAGCTTGACTGCACTTCTGGTAATAGAGGGCTACTTAAACATGCATTATAGAAAGACTGGCTTTTCCCTCACTCACTCAGTCAAACCCTCTCTCTTCCACTCTAAGAGACGCACATACACATACACACAGAAAGCACGGCTGCATCAAAGATGATAGCGGGGAGCTACTTAAACATGCATTAAAAAAAGCGTTGCCTTTCTCTCTGGTGCCTTCTTAATGGAATTGTCTCCCTACATTTCACTCTGCCCCATCCCCCATCGCTTGCCCTCACATTTTCTTTTGCTTCCCGACGAACGCAAATACAGCAAATACACAGTTGCATGCACTTACTGTGCTGATGAGCTTGTCTACACAGTCCTGTGCCACACTGTGCACATGTGTGAGATGCTGTCGAAGTTGTGTGTATGGGAGTTTAACCTGGCACAAAGGGCACTGGACAGTCTAAAAGAGAGGAAAGGGAAGAGGAAAAAAGAGAAGGGAGAAAAGTGTTGAATTTGAAAGCAGCAAGAGAGCACAGGTTACACAAGGAAATACAAGGGCTTCTAATCTAGACCTGTTATGTCCAGTGGTACATTCTATATTCACTTAGGCGTATTTGAATAATTAAAAGGTGTGTCAACTGCTCACCTGCTGGTTCTCGTTTTGCTGGTGTGTTCTAGGGCGTTTGGTTAAGATGGTGTTTTCCATTTCCCCGCATCCAGAGGATGGACGCTTGACTGAGGGCACTGACTCCTTCTTTTCTCCGTCCTCCCCTCTAATTTTTTCTAAAAGTAAAAATGAATATGAAAATATACACTGATTAATAATTACTTCAGAATCAGAATCAGAATCATCTTTATTTGGCCAAGTTTGTGCACACAAACAAGGAATGTGACTCCGGTTCACTTTGCTCTCTGCATGCAAAAAAATAAACGTTTTTTTAAAATAGGCAATATATACAATATATGTGTGTGTGTGTGTGTGTGTGTGTGTGTGTGTGTATGTATGTATATATATATATATATCTATATATATATATATATATACATATATATA
>VUQS01045839.1:0-21922 GCA_015108495.1 Heterochromis multidens
CCCCTGTCTGATTTCTTAGTTTTTTGCATATTTGTCACACTTACATGTTTCAGATCATCAAACAAATTTTAATATTAGACAAAGATAACCTGAGTAAATACAAAATGCAGTTTTTAAATGATGATTTCATTTATTAAGGGAAAAAAGTTATCCAAACCTACCTGCCCTGTGTGAAAAAGTAATTGCCCCCTCTTGTTAAATCATGAATTAACTGTGATTAACCACATTTTTTTGGAAAGCTGAGTTAAATTTCACTAGCCACACACAGGCCTGATTACTACCAGACCCGCTGAATAAAGAAATGACTCAAATACAACCTGTCTGACAAATTGAAGTAGGCTAAAAGATCTCATGAAGCAACACATCATGTCACGATCTAAAGAAGCAGCTGAGAAACCAAGTCACTGACATCTATCAGTCTGGAATGGGTTACAAAGCCATTTCTAAGCCTTTGGGACTCCAACAAGCCACAGTGAGAGCCATTATCCACAAATGAGATTACTTCTGATTGGATCACTTCCAAACTCGTCCTGCCTCTCTACACAACTTAATAACTTCTGACTGGATCTCGTCTCTCCAGAACATTTTCATTTAGTTTTTATTCGTTGACGAAAGTGTCAATACATTTTGTCATAGTTTTTGTCCTCGCGCATTTGTTTTTATTTAGTTATCGTCTTGTTTTCGTCAGAAAAAAAAGGTTGTTGACGAAAACTATGGTGAAAATTATTTGTCAACAAAATGAACACTGGATCGCAGTTCTTGCTGCCAAGGGTGGCACAAGTAGTTATTAGGTTTAGGCGGCAATTACTTTTTCACACAGGGCCAACTAGCTTTGGATAGCCTTTTTCCCTTAATAAATGAAATCATAATTTAAAAACTGCATTTTGTATTTACTCAGGTTATCTTTGTCTAATACTAAAATTTGTTTGATCTGAAACTAAAAAATCAAGAAGGGAGCAAATAGTTTTTCATGGCACTTTATATGAAATCACTGCTAAAATAATTACTGTAGATTAATGTAACCGCCTTCTGGTGCCTCGAGGAAGAAGGAAAAACTAGTTGATGTATGCTTATTTATTTAGTGTTTCTTATTTCTTAATTGTCATTTAAAAAGTGAAGCAGCATTATCTCAGTGTATTCTGGAATTTTATTTTCATTTTCCATTCACTTATAGCACATAAATATGCAGAGGCTGGAGGAGAGTATTTTTGGAACAGGAAACTTTCTGATTTTCAGTTGTAGTTCGATTGACTAATCACGTTCAAGCAGACTTTCATTGGTTTATCCAGCAGGTAAATAGTCCATTTGCCAAAATACAATGTCAAACACACATGCAATGCTCTAATTTCAATTTACCTTTGCATTCATCTATGGTTGTAAAAAATGACAAATGGAAGTGCAAACATTTCTATACCCTCAGAGGCTAAGTCAGCAAGCTGTCCAATAGGTTTTCCAGACTGGGGACTGTCTACATTGAGCTTCCTAAAATTCAAACTGATGTTTTCTGGCTGAAACAACTTGCAGACCTTAAACTGCCCCCAAAAGAGTAACTCTCCCTCCACTGGGCATGCTCACTGCCTGCCTACATTCTGACTCTGTTTATTCTTCTTCCTCATTTTATTTATATTCTTCTGTGTGTCTGAAAAGATGCCATTTAGACAGGCCAATTATCATTGATCTTCTATTCTGAATTACTTTAATTGCAATTTTAGATTTGAATGAAATTTGGATTTCATCTACATTGGCACATTGCTGGAACAGTTTCCCTACAAACTAAAAATAACTTGGAGACAGCTTGCACAAAGGGGATAGCAGAAATCCATTACAATAGTTTATTACTGATCTGTCTGTTTGGCTGTTTACACTGTCTAGGTGTTTTTCACAAGCTGCTCATTACTTAAAGTTTGTGCCACTTTATGATAATTTAAAATGACAAGTTTCTATAAACCACATGCTGCTGAATCAAATCTGAACCAATGAGCTGTTAGAGCAGCCCTGAGGTTGTGCAGTCAGTGGAGAACAGCAGTGGTGCCTGGCTCTAAAACTACTGCTGCCTCGATCTTGAGTGGTTATCAGAGTTTATCTACATGAGATGCACTGCATGCTGTTTGGCTCATCTTGAACAGGCTCATTATTGTTGTTCACCTAGTCCAGGTTTAGTTCAAGACTGTGCTGATGCACTATAGTTCAGTCTTCTCCACTGCAATTTTCAAATTTAGCCCTTCACACTCTGGAAGACCTAAATTTGAAAATTTAGGCCTTCCAGAGTGTCGCCTTTCCAAAATGACTTCAACGCTCTGTAAGAGCCATGTTGCTCAAAACATAGAGCTGTTTGACTGGTTCTAACTGATGCATCTCAAGCTGCAAACATGGGTTAGATTGACCGACTGTGGAGCAGTTTAAAATGACTGTACAGCCAGTTATTTGGCTTCTGGCCTTATGACAGGTTTTTGGCAGTTTGTGGGATCTCTCCTGGTTTCAAGTGTCAAAAACTAAAAGGGCTTTCTGATGGAAAAAACACACTGACCTCTGTAAGATGTGTGATGCATCTCAGTCTCAGTCATAATGAGACAATGAAGCAGTTTTGGTTTTGCAGCCCTTGGCAGTTTTGTGGAACAGAATTCATGACTTACCTTTTTTGTTTGGAGGTGAATTTAAGGAGAAGGCAGAGTGCAGTGCATCCCCTGTTTACTGCCTGTCCCTTGACTGCTTTCCCTCTGTTCCTCCTCTAGTTTCAACATTTCCTTTTCCTGCTCGAGAAGCGATGAGTACTCAAGATAAATTTCTGGAATATAAACGTACACCCTGTTTTTAAATCAGAGCCCTGTTGCACTGTGAAACATGTGAACAAAGCATGAATATTAATCAAATTCTCTGTTTGCAAAGGGAAAAGGAGAATTTCCCTTTGGTCAGGTTCAGCTTCCTATAAGTCTTCAGTGCTTTGCTCAAGGACAAATGAACATGCCATGAATAGCAGACTATTGGCAACGTGATTTAAAAAAAAAAAAAAAGAAATAACACCTAAAACATAGCAAATGGTCATCCATGTCACTGATGTAGCTGTGGAGTAGAGCATCTGTCATCCAATTTATACCAATCAAATAAATTTCATTTGACCAGATTCCATTAAATTTAACATTTTAAATTATGCTTATGTAACAAAATTACATGCAAAATTTACATGTAATCAAATAGTAGGGTTTTAATTTGCATTTGTCAGTGCAGTGATCAACTGTGTTCACTGACAATGTGTTTCTGTAGTGTTATTGAGTCCATTCAGTGATTGGGTGGGTCTGACCAGGACAAAAACCGCTTTGTTCCTTCTGCATCCGAGGTTCAAGCACCCTGGCATAGACTTTCCCAAAGAGGCTGAGGAGTGTGATCCCCCTATAGTTGAAGCACACCATCCGGTCCCCCTTCTTAAAGATGGGAACCACCACCCCAGTCTGCCAACCCAGATGCACCGCCCCCGATCCCCACGCAACATTGCAGAGGTGTGTCAACCAGTACAGGGCCTTAAGGAACTTAGGATGGATCGCACCCACCCCAGGGGCCAAGGCACCAAGGAGTTGGTTAACTACCTCAGTGACCTCATCCCTGGTTATGGGCGAGTCGTCCCCCTGATCCCCAGATTCTGCTTGATCTATAGAAGTCTTGTCAGTGGGATTAAGGAGGTCCTCGAAGTATTCCTTCCACCGCCCATCGTCGGGCAGAGTAATGAAATCCTTATTACAAAATCACAACTGTGGATATATTTAAGAAATCCACGTTTCAACTCTCGTAGAGCATTAGAAAAGGGTAAATTAAGACCATTTCATTTTGACATGCATGCAGCTCCTCCAGGTGTTCAGCAGATGGACCCTCTGTATGTATATGTTTTGGAAATGGGGCCAGATTACATACTATCTATAATAAATCCCAGGGCTCCCCTGAACCTTGAAAAGTATAAATCACATACTGTTTTTTTTTCCTGTACCTCGTTTTCTCTTGACTGCTTTCTCTTTCAATCACCTTGCTTCTTATCCCCCCAATCCTTTCCTCTCATCGCCTTTTCTTATTTCATTAGGTCCATTGAAAATAAAAGTGAGCTGCTGATAAAAAACAGGCCCAGTTAGCCGTCAGCAGTTCAGTATAATAAACCTACATTCAATTTTCTGCTTTGAGATCAGAGCTCAAAACAGTAAACCGAGGTGCCTTCTCACTTCCCATAAAACATGGATGGTGGGAACGAGGAGGGATGAGGTTGGCCAAACATCAGACCTCATACACTTAGAAGCCATTCCTGAGCTTAAATAAAACTGAATGTATGGAAGTGGTGGGTCAGGCAACATTTGAATACTCCCCCCAGTGGATCTAAACAAAGGCAGGGAAGGTGAAAGTGTCATTTATCCCTATATTGTAACCTTTAAAATAAATAACCCTTTAAAATGGTAAATGAGTTGCACTTTAAACTGAGCTACCCAGCAATGTATTCAACCTGGAGCTCAGTGTTTGGCATAAAAATGCTACAGTACATCAGGGTGTCAGGGATCAAACCACCAAACGTTTGGAGGCAATCATAAAGATTTTTACTTAAAGAAGTAGCTCTTACATCACTCTCTACCACCAAATGAAGTAACATAGTAATGACTAGCCTGTGGCACGCTGTATTTTTATTGAGTAACGGTTTTATGAGCTAAGTCTTTAAATGCTGCTAAAATAAATATAAATTCCTGCTAATGCAAAGTGAACATTTCCTACAGCTGCAACTTTGCATAAACATCATTTAGCTGGCAAAATACCAGGTAACTGTTTGACTACAGTATTTGTTAGAACTATGCTAAGTGCACTATTGATCATCAAAAATATGTCTACAAAACAAGGCGTCAGTCATTGTGTACAGCACTTCAGTTTCAGTTAATTGCAAGAAGTCCTGGAACAGGAGGCAGCAGCCACTGTGAACTGTTAGGTGAAGATCTGCTGGTGACAGGTTGCACACCTCCAATTTCTCAGGCAAGTAACTCACTCTTTAAGTGTAATTTATGGTCCTGCAAATGTATCCATCTGCGTACCGGTTTCTGTTGGGACAGTGTACAGAGAGTGGTCTTCACCCAAAGCAAATGTGCCTCCTGCAGTTCTTCAAAATCCCAACTGCACATCCATGGACGTGGGTGACCTATTCATCGGTCAAATACTGATTGGTTGACTAGAACTGGAAGTGGGCTGGAACAGGGAAGGGAGCAACAGCAGAGCTCACCATGAATGGGAAAAGTGTGAAAAAAAATCATCAAAGATCAAAAACAGAGCATGAAAAGTACAGACAGTTTCACTTACACAGCTCTTTGTATGTTAGAACTTCGCTCTTCTCCATGGCTGGCTGAAGGACCAACAACAGCACAAGAGTTGCATCACATGTTTTTGACACTGCTTCCAACTGACAACAGACACTCTCTGCAGGTCGATGGGCTGTCAGTGACTGCCCACAGACTGTCTTCACACTACCCCTGCTCAAGCATAAAACAAGCATTACGCCATTTTCAGCTTTTGGCAGATTCATGCTGTGTGCAGTATAAAATCAGATCAGTCTGCTGAGAGAAGGAGATCAAAGCATTTGCTGTTATCACCAGTCACAGTGCTCTGTGAAGTTTTTATAAGGTTTGTGCAATAAAACAACATGGAGAAGATTGTTGATAGAGATCAAAAATTTGATACCAAGTCAGTGCCAAAATTGTGAACATTTTAGTCTTTGTTTTTGCAATGGAACTATAAGTTCTGAAGGTAGCACACTGTTGTAGGTACTGGACAATAACAATGTTTTGTCAGCCCATGCATCCAGTCCCATCTCCTCACTACTCTAATCTTTGACTATATAACAGTAATTACTACAGTCAATAACAGGCAGCTGGACATGTAAGCTCAAACTCACCTTTTTCCAGAATAGTAAAATTGCTTGTTTATTCAAAAAGACCACAAATCTACCAACATTCACAAATGCTGTTAAAACATTTTTATTTTAGAAGCTGGAAACAATTTCCCCAGAAAGTTCAATAATCTTTGTTTTCTTCCAGTGTCTGTGCATTAGAGTGAAAACCTGGAGGAAATAAACAATTTGTGGCTGCCAAAAATTAACATTAAAACTACTTAAGGTATCTCTGGGTCTCATTCACGAGTGAGGGGGAGAGAGGAGCAAGAGATTGACAGACGGACTGGGGGTCGCGTCTGCAGTGATGCGGACGCTGTATCGGTCCGTCGTGGTGAAGAGAGAGCCGAGTGTAAAAGCGAAACTTAATTTACCGGTCGAGTTACATCCCTACCCTCACCCTCACCTATAGTCATGAGCTTTGGGTAGTGACCAAAAGAACGAGAGCAGCAGAAATGAGCTTTCTAAACACAAGGCACAAGAGAAAAAAGACTAACACAATAAAACAGGAAGTAACTGAACACAGGAACAGAAGCGCAGACTTGACACAGAAAACATTGGAGGGCAGGAGAAAAAAAATCAGGGAATTAACTATAATTACAAATTACAAAAGGAAACAAAACCGAGAATAAAAGAATAAAAAAAGACATAAGCTATAACACAAAACTTAAAATGGCCAGAACTAAGAACAACTAAGCAGAAAGATACAAGGGTGAAAATCTAAACCATAAGCAAACAAAACAAACTGAAGAAATTTAACAATAACAGAACTTGAATGACCAAAAAACACAAAACACTGGGCGAAAGACCCAGATCAATGACAGATACAAATGATAAAAGAACTCCACATACATTTAATATTTGATGTGCACAGTTACAAAAATCTGTTGAGGAGACTGCAGAGTTTGGGGTTTTTTTGCATCTGGTTTTACCCAAATGACTTCACCAGTAAACACACCTGCAGTCCGTTTAATCAGCTAACAATTTTGTGGGTTATAAAAACCTTTGAACTCAGGGGGAACACTGCATGTGCATAAGCATTAAAAACCTACCGCATGAGATTATAGAGGACATTTTATTGAATTAATTGAGCTTTTTAAAATCATGAATCTTTGTTTTCTTCAAGTGTCTGTGCATTAGAGTGAAAACCTGGAGGAAATCAACAATTTGTGGTTGCCATAAATTCACATTAAAACTAATCAAGGAAAATGTAATTAGGATATCGCGTGTCAGTTTGGCTCACTCCAAGTAACAGTTTACTATGTTTGCCACGTTTATGAGACCTTCCAAACCATTTTTAGTCTTTTGATCTGAAGGCATTTGTTTGATGCTTTCAGGGTGAAGCCTGCTTTCTTTTCCTCTGTCATAAAAAACAAACAAATTGGCAGCAAATTGCATCATATTTCCTCAACAGTGACATGTTGTACTATAAGTTCTGAGCTCTTGGTGAGTCTCACATTTACAGCTTTTCCAAGTCATTAAAACCTGAAAACCCATTTAAATCAAACACAAATCATAATAAATTAAATCTCCCTCGCAGTTAGTGTTCTGCTTTTCTGTTTAGTCACTGTTGTTGCATTTGAACATAACTTCATCCTGTGAAGAGCTGTCTTTTAGCAGTGTTATGGCCTTTTACTGTTTCCTCCCAAGCACCAAATCGCTGTTAATGGATCTTAAGCTTTTTAAAAAAAAATACAAATAGAAACAAACTAATAAGAAACAGTTTTTTATGATTTCTTGGCATCTGTCTGTATTTGTTTTTCTTGGAACTTGTGGGGCCTGAGGCTGCACTAAAAAAAAAAAATTTGTTTTGCTCCACTTGGCAGACCCTGATCCCACAACAACTTACATGAAGCATTCAACTGACATGATCACTGTAAAAACATGCATCTGAAACTCAACACTGAACATTCACCAAAGAAAATGTAAAAATTCAACTGTCATTTCATCGTGGGGGGTACAGATTCTGAAATGCTCTCATTTGCTTTGCAGGCTTCACATTTCTACATAACAAATGTTTCCTTTTTCAATGAGGTTTGGCTTCCAAAATAGTAATGATATCAGATTTTAGGTAAATTGAGAAAAACTTGCAAAGAACCCAAAAAAGGTCTTCTGCTGTTGAATGGCATCATTCAGCAGACTGAAGCTAGAATATGCAGGAGAAACAGTTGTTGGTTTAAAGACATTTCCGACTGGAGGAAGACCTCTCCCCTGCGCGACTTAAAGCCACTATGAGCTGTCTCCATTGTTCAGTCATCAACCACATGTTGCGTGTCCCAAGTTCATCTTGCCAGCTCATCTGTCAGAACTCTGTTTTGATCTTTGAGGATGCAACCGAGCCTTTTCCAGAATTAATCATACAATGCCTCAATCCGTTACCAATCAGCTGTGGTTGCTTGCCAGAACTCTTATTATAGTGTCTTGCTGAGCCACAGTTTTTCCAATATATTCTCCGCCTGGCCTCACCTCAGTCTTGCTTTGGAACAAATCTGATCTGCTGTGGTTCCACCTCATAGGGAGTCAGATAGTCTGTTGCTAGCATCTTAGTGCCAGATAGTATAGGACACCTTCAGAGGTCCTTTAGAGTTTAGCACTCTGCAGATCAGAGGGGTTAAGTAAATGTTGTTTTCTGTTCCTACAGGTACAGTCTACACAAAAGTGTGTGCAGGAGAAAAGTACCTCAAGGTTACTATGTGTACTTTTTCTATGGCCAAATAGGTACCACCATGTCCACTTTCAGCAGTGTCTTTTGTTTTCTTTTGGCTTCTTCCATGTAAATTTTCCCCTAGAGGATGATGGATAATTATCTCAAATAGAATATAGTTATAGTTTTCCAAATAGTGACACTGCAAGAGCCTCAGTCTTTGCAAAATCATAGTTTATGATTAAAAACTGACTTGCCTTTAGATGTGATGGGATTCCACACTTAAGTATTATTTTATACATCTTTTCAAACTTTGATCACTGTTGGACCTAAAGGTATAGTAAGATTCTTTATTTTCTGATTTCTTTCAGAGGGGCATAGACTTGTTGGGGGCATTTTAGGAAGTTCAGAGGTGGTGTTGTGGGTTGTGGGTTTAGCTAGTTGGTTGGTATTCAGAGGGCAGGAGATGTGTAGGTGGAGGGGCTTCAGACCAGAAGTGTCTGCTTCCAGCCTTAGACTGTATGATGTGGTGTTTTCTCCACCGGCTCACGGCTGAGTCGCAGCAACAACAAAGTGAGAAAACATTTCCTGAATCGAAGCAAACTGACTCAAGTGCTGAGGTGTAATTATACGAGCGCAGATGGAGCCGTCAACCTGGCCAGACAACCACAGACCCTTTTTTGAACACTGTGGTGCATGTTTGTGTGCAAGTCTGTGTGCATCTGTGTTTCCAATTATTGAAATGGAGAGATGAACAGGTTATTTTTCTCCACTGAAGGCCATCTGTTTGGGCCTCTAAGGAGGACTCACTCCGAGTCAGTGATGCAGGCAGAACACAGTTGAAGAAGAATTAGCAGTAATTTATCCTGCTAATACATCTTCCAGATCTTGACCATATGTTAAAGTCTTTATTGGTGAGAAAAAATTAGGAAATTTGAGGAAATGTTTGTCAGACTGTGAGGGGAGAAAATAAGACCCACACAGTGGGTGAGAAAAAAAAAGAAAGATAAAAAAATACACAGACAATTCAAAAATAGAACCAAATATGATATATTCATATTTAAATCTTTGACTTTAAACACTGTAAAACATCCCTCATTGGTTTAACAAGAATGCAGACAAATTTAAAATACGTCCATCCATCCATCCATCCATCCATCCATTCTCTTCCGCTTATCCAATTCAGGGTCGCGGGGGTGCTGGAGCCTATCCCAGCTGCCACAGGGCGAGAGGCGGGGTACACCCTGGACAGATCGCCAGTCTGTCGCAGGGCTAACACAGAGAGACAGACGACCATGCACGCTCACATTCACACCTATGGGCAATTTAGATTCACCAATTAACCTAACCCTAACCTAAATTAGCGGCACAATGCAGTGGTTGGCACTTTTGCCTCACAAGAAGAAGGTCCTGGGTTGGAGTTTTCATGTTCTCCCTGTGCCTGTGGAGGGCTTTAATTTTGGTCCTCTGGGTACTCTGAATTCCTCCGGTAATACAACGACATGCTTGTTAGGTTAACTGGTGATTCTGGCGATCTGTCCAGGGTGTACCTCTCATCCTGTGACAGCTGGGACAGGTCTAGCCGCAGCCCCACTAACTTTCAACCACACTGATTCACCTGAAATAAAAGTGACAGAACGTATCTCCATATGGAGATCTCTGATGCATTTAGCAGAAAAGTTCATTTTAGGCAGATTCTGTTCAGCAGAACTAAAACAAAACAAACAAACAAAAAAAGAGGTTTTTGAAAGCTGAAGGGAGCTTGTGGTTTTTCAGCCGATATAAGCGATTTTGTTTGGTGGCCCTTAGGTGCAAAACACATCAAAACACAAAACCCAACATTTCAGAGAACCCAACAATGGAAAAAAAAAACACAACCACCTCAGGGCCACTCATTTCCCCAAATATCTACAAAGACGACAATTAGAATGACCCATAGAGACACAACTGACACCATAATGGAAAACCACAGACTGCAATAAAGTGGAAGAATCCTCTAATATTTCTGTGGGAAATAAACAGAGACAGCAGTTCTTAGACTATCTGCTCTAAAAGAGCCACTTGGAGGTAATGTAACTTCTTTTAATGTTCAAAGAAAACTGCTTTTGTGACCCCTTTGCCCTGTAAAGTATTACTTAACATTACACTCAATGGCCACTTTGTCAGGTACACCTTGCTAGTACTGGGTTAGACCCCCTTTTGCCTTCAGAGCTGCTTTAATTCTAAACGGCATAGATTCAACAAGGTGCTTGTAAACATTCCTCAGAGATTTTGGTCCATATTGACATGATGGCATCACAGTTGCTGCAGATTTGTCAGCTACACATCCATGATGTGAATCTCCCATTCCACCACATCCCAAAGGTGCTCTACTGGATTGATGTAGTGACTGTGGAGGCCATTTGAGTGCAGTGAACTCACTGTCATGTTCAAGAAACCAGTTTGAGATGATTTGAGCTTTGTGACATAGCACGTTATCATGCTGGAAGCAGCCATCAGAAGACAGTTACACTGTGGTCATAAAGGGACATGGACAGCAACAATACTCAGCAATACTCACACTGCAGCATTTAAATGATAGTCAATTTGTATGGGATAAAAAAACAACCAAAATACAGTATATTTAAACAAATGCTTTACTTTACC
Organism: Heterochromis multidens; assembly: GCA_015108495.1. Taxonomy (NCBI): domain Eukaryota; kingdom Metazoa; phylum Chordata; class Actinopteri; order Cichliformes; family Cichlidae; genus Heterochromis; species Heterochromis multidens. The sequence goes on from VUQS01045839.1 coordinate 11,190, forward strand.
TACATACTCCCTGTTTGTTACACTACTCACATAATTAGCATTGAACTTTAGAGCATGAAACCTTTCATCTGCCCAAACAATCTACCCTGTTTTGTAAAATGGAGGAAAAACACCAGATCTTTTCTTTCTTAATCATTACCATAAAGTTGACAGCAAAGAGCACTTAATAGAAAAATCTTGTAGCAACAGTCACAGGTAGAAATGTGCATGCAATCAACCTTCATCTCTGCTTTTATAACCAAGCTTTGATTTTTCGGGTCCACACACACTCTGTTTAACTACAAGCTCATTGCCTCAGCATTGTATTTTGCAGTATATAAATGCGAGAACATTACCTTACCTTACCTTTGTGAGGAGAGGGCAAAATCTTTACATGACATCTTCACAAAAACCATATCAAATTGAAACAAGAAAAATTGGGAAACATAATTTAGTCCTGGAATCAAGGTATCCTTTTGGATCCAGGCAATAAATTGAGTGTGAAGGGAATTTTCAGCCTTGGTGGAGTTATGCAGTCTCACACTCATCTTGTTATCCAATTTGCTTGTGTCCAGTACTTAAATTCAATTTGATTTGGCACAAATTAAGAACATGAGTAATCTTAGGCCAGTTTATATTTTAACCAGTAACATTATTCTTGTATAAACTGTAACCTGCAGTCAGTGTTTATTTTTGGTCATTCAGCAGTTTGCAGATAGTTAGTGGGAGAGTGAAGCTACAGTACTGTGGGAAGAGAAGTTGATTACTTCAAATTTTTATTATGTTTTGTGTAAACAGGTGTTTGACGAATTGCTCCAGTAGTTTTACTTATCGTGGATTTGGATGAGGAGCACTGTGGCCATTAACCTGACTAGTTTATATCCCTTCTCTGCTGAAGTCATCTGCAAACACTCAGAGCCTACTTCAGAGTGCTGTTCCTACTCCACATTATCTGACACAATTGTCAGATAAAATTCTATCATCAGGCCTATAACAATAATTTAATTTACTAGCTTATCAAACACTAATATATCCACCAATAAAATGCTTTCCAATCCATTTAACGAAGAACAAATTACATGTTAATACGATCGAACTCCTTTGTAAAGCACTCCTAACCACCACATCCACACTTGACTCTGGCTATGAACCTTGCTGCAGGAAAGCTAGAAGTTTGTGATCAGTTACAATATTGAATGCACCGTGAAAGAGGGCGGCTGAGTTTAATCACAGTCACAGGTTGTTGGGGGAGGGGGACCATTTTCTTTATCATAGCATAGATGGCTAAGTCAGATGTTTTGTTTAGCCATCTATGCTATTATTCATTATTTATGTGACATAGTTTATCTTGACCACAGTATTTGGACATAGACAGAATTATACACCATCATCCTTTTGCTTGGTAAAGCAGTAAGCCTTACACACCCAAAGGCACTGCAGCCATAGTCAGTGCCTTTAGTTACGCCTTTTTCAGGCATGTCTGGCTGTGCACTGTGAAAAAGCTAAAAGCTTCACAGAGATCAGTGGAGATTGAGCAATGACATGGATTCCTCTCCTTCCACTGAAAAACTTTTAACCTAAAACATTTCAACTTCTGGAGAGATTGGTATAAAAACCTGCTGCTGATACTCACTGTCCCAACAGCTTTTTAGCTTTTTCCACACATGACCAAGAAAAAAATGTTGAGATCAGTGGCTGATTTTCATTACACCTACAGCCCTAAGCCCTAACATTGTGAAAAGTGCAAAAGATGTGATACAAACCAGATTATGGCTAGATCTAAACAATGTCAGGAATGACAATGGGTATGTATCATGGTGCACAAAAACAGATGTATGTGGGTGTGTCACAATATCCTGACAGACTAGCGCATTACTTTTTTTTTTCTTGAGTCTCCAACGACCTCTGTGAGGTTTACCTATTAGAGCAACTGTTTAGTACAACTGTAAACAGAAAAAAAGACTGATATTGCTGGTGTACACTGTTTAAAAAGAAAAAATAGGTAGCATAAAATAATAGTTACCATCACGTAAAAATACAGGAATTTTCCATTTTCCAATTCTATATTTAAAAAAAATCGTGTACCTTTTAAATCCATACTTAATGTAATAAAATATCACCCATACAAAAGTCATAAAAAAAGTCATCATGAAACTAGTAACAAGTAGACCACAACAGAAAACAACTGCACCTCTTTCAATTCTTGAAGTTGTTTGCAAGTTCTAACAATTTGTTCTAAAAATGAAAATACTCTGTGCCAAATGGCTTTTAATGAGCCATACAAATAAAACAGAGCAAAAAGTAAAAACATTTACCCTAAACTTTGAGACCTACTGAACATGGCAAGTCCCCCTGGTGCTTCAGACACCTGAAGATGTTTGGACACTAGACAGCAAAGTTATGTTTCAATTCAGTGCAGCTGACAACAGGTACAGTTCAGGTTCACTGTGAAACACAATGAAACAGTAGCCCATCCTCAAGGAAAGGTGGATAAAGACCATTGCTCTTTCCTAATCTGTCCTGACTAACTTTTTCTAGTTTTGCTTTTTGCTAGTGTCCTTGCCACTACTGGTAGCATAAGACAGTACAAGCAGTCCATTCAGGTTGACAATGTTGACTTTTCATCTGTATCATCATGGCCTGTTTTCCTCCCCTGAATTTTTACCTTGTTGCTGGCTATTTGATAAAAGTCTTCGCCTTCTCTTCCAAAGGGTTAAACATTTTACACTGTGATCTCTACACTCTGTAAAGTCAATTTCCTTCCTGTATCTTTGCAGATTTCAAAGTTAACGTTAAGTTGACGGTGCACCACAGAGTACCCGTCCTACACCCCTTGTTTCTGTTCAAAACTAAGATACAAAATCTGATTGGTTGCAGAATGTTCCTGATTTAACCCTTTCATTTCACTTCTGATCACTGATATTTTTACATTACAAAAAAGCTAAATAATTATAAAAATGTTGATTTTTTAGTGTTACAAACTTTATTTAAAAGGTAGTTATATGTAAAATAATACTACATGATAATTATTGTATTTTTAATGATGCAAGCCTGTAATTTTACAGGAACATTTACTGTTCAAACTCATTAAATTAGTGAATACAAAAAGTACATAAGAAAAATATAAATATGTATTTATATAATTATGAATTTTCTGTAATGTTACCAATTTTGGTCAATAATTTTAAAAGATACACAACTACAATAAAATGCACCTGTACATCTGTGACATTACGGTAATTGTTGCTTTTGACTAATACTAATATTAGTCAAAATCTATTAGTATTTGCAGATGTAATATACTCAAAAAATATTTATACAGTTGTTTTACCATTTTTATGATGAAAACTTATATAACATGTATGTTAATTAACAAATTAATCAGATACTATGCTTCTTTTTAACGTAATTTTCATCATTGGAACAAATTTTAGATATGTATTTACAGCATTAAACTAAAATTTAACAGTTTTATCTATTAAATAAATATTGCATATTTGTGAAATTATGTTAAATTTCAGACTGTACTTTTGTAGTAGCCTAGTCTTTATATGGGAGAAAACAAAATTTTCCATTAAAAACAAAAAAGTTGTTTATTCACTGTTACAGTTTTTTTTTGTTTTTTTTCAGTTCACTGAATTTTATCAAGGAAGGTGTATCCGTTGTGGGCAATCCATTGTGTATGAGAACATTTTGCAGCTCAATGAAATAAAAGGGTGTCTTTAGCTCAGGCGGTAGTGCAAGTTATCTACTAACTGGAAGGTTGGTGGTTTAATCCCTGGCTACTCCAGTCTACATGCCAAATATCCTTGGGCAAGATATTAACCCCAAGTTGCTCCCTGATGCATCCATTGGAGTGTGAATGTTAGATAGAAACCACTTAAGCATAGGAAAAAGTCCATGGGTCAATAAGGCATGTTGTATAAGAGTGCTCAGGTAGAGTAGAAAGGTGATATATAAGAATTAGTCCATTTACCAAATCCAACAAATAACTTTTCATGTGGAAAGCTTGTTTTGTTTTTTGTTTTATTTGTTTTGTTTATTTTCAGCAGCTGAAGAGACACTTTGGTAGTTTATAGGTTTCTTTCGTCTGACATCTTTGGTTTTGATTCTTTGTGATTTTGGTGCTCCTTATTAAATCGCTCTGCAGTCAAGTACACTGTTGAAGTAAGCAGATGCTAGAATCAGATAGGATGTGGTGCTATTATGTAGCTTACATGTGAAATTCTTAAGTATTTCATGTCATTCAGTTAAAAACAAACATATATTTATCTGTGCTTTAAAAACTTATTTTAGATCCCTAGCCTGTGACCTCCTGGAGGCTCCCAACCACCAGGTATGAAATAACAACAACAGCAACAAGAAAAACCTTGATTAAGAAAGTATGTGTGAAAGATTGAGTTCATAATTTTGTTTCATTGAAGATCCTTCACATGCCCTCCATGTCTCTCAGGAATGTTGATCCGGCCTTTGGTGGACAATAAATATGAGGTGGATTTGTGGGCAGAATTAGGTGCTTTTTATACTCAAGCTGATCAGGACATTCTGTTCATGGGAGCTCATAAAATTTGTGGGTTTTTTTTTTTTTGTTTGTTTGTTTTTGTGCAGTGAAACAGACAGCATGCCTTTGTTGCTCCTGTATGTTAATTTTTTTCAGAGGGAAGTTTGATGTGGATTGTCTTCAATCAGAAATCCCAGCAGGTTGGACAACTTTAACCTGGGAACTTGGTTTCATCCACTACTTACATCTTTACTGCAAACAAAAGAAAATGGACTTGATGTACACTGTTCAAAAAAAGTAAATGGACACTTTTTAATCAGAGTACAGCATCAAGTCAATTAAACTTCTGGGATATTGATCTGGTCAGTTAAGTAGCAGAGGGGTTTGTTAATCGGTTTCAGCTGCTTTGGTGTTAATGACATTAACAACAGGTGCACTAGAGGGGCAACAACGAGGCAACCCCCAAAACAGGAATGCTTTTACAGGTGGAGGCCACTGACATTTTTCCCTCCTCATCTTTTTTTGACTGTTTTTTCACTAGTTTTGCATTTGACTAGGGTCAGTGTCACTACTGGTTGCATGGCACATCAATGCGTGCCATTGCCAGAATGTTTGCTGTGTCTCCCAGCACAGTTTCAAGAGCATGGAGGAGATTCCAGGAAACAGGCAGTTACTCTAGGAGAGCTGGACAGGGCCATAGAAGGTACTTAAACCATCAGCAGGACTGGTAGGAGGAACAGGATGAGCACTGCCAGAGGCCTACAAAATGACCTCCAGCAGGCCACTGATGTGAATGTCTCTGACCAAACAATCAGAAATAGACTTCATAAGGGTGGCCTGAGTGCCCCACGTCCTCTAGTGGGTCCTGTGCTCACTGCCCAACACCATGGAGCCCAAATTGGCATTTGCCCTAAAATATCAGAATTGGCAGGTCCATCACTGGCACTCTGTACTTTTCACAGATGAGAGCAGGTTCACCCTGAGCACATGTGACAGATGTGAAAAGGTCTGGAGAAGCCGTGGAGAACATTATGCTGCCTGTAACATTGTTCAGCATGACCGGTTTAGCGGTGGGTCAGTGATGGTCTGGGGGAGCATATCCATGGAGGGACCCACAAATCTCTACAGGCTAGGCAACGGCACCCTGACTGTCATTAGGTATTGAGATGAAATCCTTGGAACCATTGTCAGATCCTACACTGGTGCAGTGGGTCCTGTGTTCCTCCTGGTGCACAACAATGCTCGGTCTGATGTGACGAGATTATACAGGCAGTTCCTGGATGATGAAGGAGTTGATACCAACGACTGGCCCCCATGCCCCTCTGACCTAAATCCAATAGAACACCTCTGGGATTTTATGTTTTGGTCCATCCAACGCTGCCAGGTTGCACTTCAATCAGGCTGTCGCATCATTTTTTCACTTTGATTTTCAAGGTTTCTTTGAATTCAGCCCTCTGTGGGTTCATAACTTTCATTTTCATTAAACAATGTGGCATCCTTTTGTTTAACACATTACCCAGTCCATATCAGTATAGATATCCAGTATATTTTTCCCCATTCAGAACTGATGTGTTTTCTAAGTTTTCCTTTATTTTTTTAAGCACTGTATTTAATATAACTGAAAAAATATATTTACATGGGGAGTACTAATGTTCACAATCCAAATTTCAGACACCCTGATCTGTATATCAGATGTAAACTGACAAAAGTGAAGCTGACTGATAAATAATGCTCATATCATTGTCCACTGTCCCTCCGTATCTAAAAAAAGGTGTTGTTAAGCCTGTTTTTAGATGGTATTTGTTTTTAAATGGTTAACTGAAGTTGCAGAGCTTTTCATGCCTCTGTTATTATCTACCTGCTAAAGGCTTTTGCCAAGCTTTGTTAAACGTGTAATAAAATCTTATGTTGTATGTCATCTTTTGTTACTTCATTTAGTGTACTGTGTTCCAAAAGAAATGCCTGAGGGAAAAGTTTTGTTCATTTTGACTACTAAGCCTACTCTGACTACAAATTCCCATGAACAGTTGTTTACCTTCACTGTCACAGCAATTTTACAGTGCTGCTTATCAGTGAAAATCACACCTTCTATGCAGTGTATTATGCACAAAATGCAAAGGAGAGATGTTCTTCCGTTTTAGGAGCAAAGTGACGTTAACAGCCTATCCAAGTGCACAGCTGGGAAGCAGATTTATATGAAAATTTGTGCCATGTAAGTTGACATAGGCTGGATTCATAAAAAGCTGTACAGTATAGTCTGCCATGTCCCCTGCACTTAATAAGACATTGGATGGGATAGAATACAAAGGAAGAAAGGAGGGGTTGTGAACACAGTCTTCCATCATGCATTAATCAGAATCACATTAGTTCCCCAAGCTCTGGTTACCAGGTGTAACTTAAGATGCTTGATATTTTCTAGCTAAAGCACTTTCCAATTTTCTATTAGTAATTTTTCCCTGCATCCACATGACTTTCAGAAAAAAAAGGCCCAGAGTAGAAGTAGAACACTGTTGGTTTAACCGAACAATTAAGCCTGTGTAAGTATTAAAACTTGGTCTAACGTTTCCCAGCTTGACTCATCCTCACACCCTCTAGGGAATGGGGAGGGAGCTGATCAATCAGACATTCCTCTACGTCCACAATATCATACCACCATACTGTGGACAGATGGGAATGTTGAATCAAAAACAGCAGGGACAGCCTTTCTGGAGAACAACAGTTACTATAACTGATATGAAGAACTCCTGTGGTTAAACTGCAAAGACTCAGATTCAGACTCAGACAGAACTTACCCGACCTTCTCTGAATCTGTAATTGCTGTTAAGGATTCCTTCCAGGAGACTCACCTTCTCGCCTCACGTGCCTGCCCACCCTCCTATAACCCATGGACCCCTTTCCTGAGGAACAAGCCAGTGCCTCTCCCTCCAAGCTCATTCTTCTCCACTCCAAGTAACATACCTTTGAGAATGTCCTGGAAACCATCTCATTGTGAATCTCCCTCTGCGTCCCACTGGATCTAACTTCTGTCTTCTCCTTCAGAGACATTACTCCCGGAACCCAGATCTCCGCGACAAGACTTCTGTTGTTTACATTAATTCCTGTGCAAACCTTCTGTAAATAAACCTGTTAAACTGTGTGCCTGTCTGAGTTGGCTCCTGCTATAGAGTCCGGTTGTTACAGAAGGATATTTTGGCTATTGTGAATCATGCACAATTACCCTAGTATGCCTTTTTATACATGGAGGCACCTGTTTAATAATGATCTCTAACTGCTAGTATGGCCCTTTATACATGTGTCATGGTCCTGTGTTTTGTATTTTCTGGTCAGTCCTTGGTTGGTTTCTCTTGGTTTCTTTTCTTTGGCTTATAAGTTATCTTCTAATGCTTTGTTTTGGCTTTGTATTGTTTTTGTTATTCGTGCACTCAGTTTTAGTTACAGATAATGTTAGTTCCCTTTTGTATTCCCCATGTCTGTTAAGTCCCCGTCTCTGTTAGATGTTCTTGTGTTATGCTACTTCCTGTTTAATTTTTGTTGCATTTGTCGCTTGTGCTTTGTATTTAATTTTACTTCCTTTGTCTCGTCCAACCAACTCCAACCATGACAACATGCCTTCTTACCCCTCATTGTTTAATCAACCATAAACAATTAAAAAGGAGCCAAGGTTGAAGTTTAGAGAAATAAAGGCCAAAATGGCATCAGCAAACTAAATAATATCCCTTCAGCTTAGTTTTACTCAGTAGTTTCCCTGAGTGTTTGCTCTGGGGACTGGGCCAGGTTAGGATTTACAGTACAACAGAGTATTAGGGCCACTTTGAGAAAAAAAAAAAAAAGTTTATTTTGACAATAAAGTCGAAGTTTCGAGATTAAACTTGAAATACTAATTTGAGAAAAAAGTCGAAATGTGGAGATTAAAGTTGTCGTTTCAAGTCAAACAAGTGCCACCGCTGCTATACCCTCTACAAAATGTCTTGTGTAGATGAGCTAGTGAAACAACTTGATCAGTTATCTTATTGTGTCTTGTGATACAACATGCAGCCTCTTTACTGCATGAGGGTGTAACCATTGATATCCCTTCATCTGTCCATTGTCAGATATTTCATTTTGCACAAATCTGGCCAACTCTTCCAAGTTTGTGGTTTTTCCTTCTGACCATGTGCAGCTTTCTGCACCATCTCCTCCATTCCCTTATACTTATCATCACACTCTGTTTAAGTGCTAAAAGAGAAATAGTTTCCTTGTTACTAAAACTGATTCTAAAGTACAATTTCACTAATTCATCTACAAAAAGCATTTTGTAAAGGGTATAGCAGCTGTGGTAGTTGTTTAACGTGAAACAACAACTTTTATCTCAAAATTTCGACTTTATTCTAAAAATGAACAATTTTTTTTTCTTAATGTGGCCCTAATACTCCTTCATATTACAGTCATATGCATATACAATTTTTTTTTTTTAGCAGTAGGAAGTAGTAGGAGGTTAGGTGGTTGGTTTCTTGTATAACTTGGCAGGTGAGACAACAGCCTTTTTGGTTTTATTAATATTATGTCATTGTTCGTCTTTTTTTTTTAAGTAATAAATAACTTGCTATCAAATGCATCTGCTTCCCTCTATCCTAGCAGAGCTGGGTTGGAACAGCATACACTCTGGTCACAGAAGAAATCATTGTTTTTTCTAAAACAAAATTTATTGACAATGTTTGAAAATTCAGATAGATTTAAAGGGACAGCTCACCGTCAAATCAAAAATACATAGTTTTCCTCTGGCCCGTAGTGCCATTTATTCTTCTAGATTGTTTTAGTGTGAGTTGGATGGTTTTGGAGATACTGGCTGCAGAGATGTCTGGTTTCTCTTAAATTTAACGGAACCAGATGGCACTTGCATTTTGGTGCTCAAAGTAAAATTAGAAAAAGTCAGCAAGAATGTCTCTTTCCAGAAATGATGACCTGGTTACTCATAAAGTTCACAAACCTTGTTGTATGCAGATTCATGTAGGAGCTATTTTCCTCTGTCTACCAAAGCTAAAACCATTGCCAACCTTTGCTTTCTGCACATCCTTTCCCATTCCTTTGCTGTTGTTGTTCCATCTGATCCCATCTTCCTTCCGTTTTCAGGATATGGTATCCCATTTTATAATGTGCATAGTAGTCATAATGCCAAGAAAGAGTTGTCTGCAGAAAAAAACACTTCAAAAATTAGAGAGAGTCATATGAAAAACATCACAGAACCTGAACAGTACTACCAGAAAGCTGCCAAACAAGCTAGTAGAGGTGTTTAAATGGAGAAGGTGAGTGTTTGATTGAAAAGGGGTGCGCCAGCCAGGGAACCAATGAAGACTGGAAAAAGCCAAGTCTCTAAGCTTGGAAAACAGGCAAACTACACAGAGGTAGAGATGGAGAGAGAAAAATAGAAAAGAGGCAGGTTAGCACTGGAAGGAAATGGCAGATCATAACAAGGACAAGATTTTTGGTACTAGAAGCAATGTGGTTTCTGCTTGAAGTAAGTTTGTAATATGAGTTCACATTTGAGCAGACTTTGGTTTCATGCAGATAAACAGTGAGAGCAAAAAAAGGAATGCATTTGTTAAAATGTAATCTCAAAACCAGCGGCTATTGTAGTTTAAAAAATGTACTTCTTTTAATATATGTGAATTCATTAGCAATGGCATGCAGAACCAACAGGAAGTATTAGCCTGGATATTCCTGAACTATTAGCCATTGCCCTCTTATGGAAAAAACAGGAGACTAGATCATGGGTTTTTAAAAAGCCATTCCTACCATCTGGATGATCTTTACCAAAAAACAGCCTGCTGGCTATCTGGATCTAAATCTTAAATTCAATTCAATTCAATTCAATTTTATTTATATAGCGCCAAATCACAACAACAGTTGCCTCAAGGCGCTTTATATTGTAAGGTAAAGGCCCTACAATAATACAGAGAAAAACCCAGCAATCAGATGACCCCCTATGAGCAAGCACTTGGCAACAGTGGGAAGGAAAAACTCCCTTTTAACAGGAAGAAACCTCCGGCGGAACCAGGCTCAGGGAGGGGCAGCCATCCGCCGCGACCGGTTGGGGGTGAAGGGAGAAAGACATGCTGTGGAAGAGAGCCAGAGATTAATAATAGCTCATTAAATGCAGAGAGGTGTAAAAACACGGTGAGAGAAAGAGAAACACTCAGTGCATCATGGGAAACCCCCAGCAGCCTAGGCATATTGCAGCATAACTAAGGGAGGATTCAGGGTCACCTGATCCAGC
>VUQS01045841.1:0-16553 GCA_015108495.1 Heterochromis multidens
GTACACCATCCCTACTGTGAAACACGGAGGTGGATCACTGATGTTTTAGTGATGTGTGAGCTACACAGGCACAGGGAACTTGGTCAAAATTGATGGCAAGATTAATGCAGATTAATGCATTAAAGACCTCAATATCATTGAGCCACTTTGGGGAGATCTCAAACGTGCAGTTCATGTAAGACAGCCCAAGAATTTAGAGGAACTGGAGGCATTTTGCCAAGAAGAATGGGCAGCTTTAACCATCTGAGAAAATAAAGTGTCTCATCCACAACTACCACAAAAGACTTCAAGCTGTCATTGATGTTAAAGGAGGGAAAACATGGTATTAAGAACTAGGGTATGTAAACTTTTGATCAAGGTAATTTGGATAGTTTCTGTTGTCATTATGATTTAAAAAGAGCAAACACAATTGTTTGATAATAAATGGCTTCACCCAACTACTAACCATGAGTGAAAGAAAAGTTTTTGTATCATCATTCATATTCTCTGAAAAATGGCCAAAAAAATCACAAATTCTGCTAGGGTATGTAAACTTATGAGCACAACTGTATATTTTAATTGTAATGGATAAAACTATCCAATCAGTTTTCCTGCAATATAAATCCCAGACATTTATTGTACAAACACATATAACTAAGCAAACTAAGACCATGAACAACAAACAGGACATCACACAAACTATGGAAGAGAGTAGACAAAGGTTAATGACATGCAATAGTGACAGGTAAATGCAGGGAGAGTGAAAAGAGAGTGGTCTTCCAGCAGCTTGAGCCTATAGCATGGTCAAGTGAACCAGCCCTAAGTATAAGTTTTATCAAAAAGGAAAGTTTGAAGTTTAATGTTAAATGTAGAGAGGGTGTCTGTTTCCTGAATCCAAAGTGGGAGCTGGTTCCACGGGAGAGAGGCCTGAAAGCTGAAGGCTCTGCCTCCCATTCTACTTTAAGTAATTCTAAGAACCACAAGTAAGTCTGCAGCCTAAGATCGAAGTGCTCTGTGAGATCATACAGGATTGAAATCATTAAGGACTTTGTATATAAGGAGAAGGACTCTAAATTATTTTGTGCTTTTAACAGGCAGCAAATCAAGAGAAGCTAATATGTTAGCACTCTTACTGTGGCCTTTTGGTACGAACTGAAGGTTTTTCAGGGAGATTTTAGGACAACCTGATTACAATAGTCCAGCCTAGAAGTAAGAAAGCACAAACTCATTTTTCAGCATCACTCTGACAAAATGTTTCTAAATTTGACAATATTGCACAGATGAAATAAAGTAGTCCTACAGATTTGTTTAATGTGTGTGTTGAATGACATATCCTGTTCAAAAATGACTCCAAGATCCCTCACAGTGTTACTGGAGGGCATGGTAACGCCATCCAGATTAAGTATTTGGTTATACACCATGTTTCTAATATTGTTAAAGACAAATAATACAGTAATTTCAGTTTTGTCTGAATTTAGAAGTAGAAACTTACAAGATATCCAGTCCTTTAAGACATGCCTGTAGACTAACTAATTGCTTTGAGTCATCTGGCTTCATAGATAAATATCACAGGGTGTTTCAAGGTGTCGGGAGTTATTTACAGATTGTGTAAGTGAAGCCGGAACAATAGCTCACAAAGAGCTACAAAAGCTGAAAAACTCCTACCTCTCGATGAAGGTGCTGAAGAGCAGTCTGATGGCCTTCTGTATGTTCTCAGTGCACAGCCAACTCCACTGATCCTTCATCAGCAGACACAAGATGTTCAAAATGACATCTGCCACAGCTGTATCTGCAGCACACACACACACAAACCCCCAATAATTACACATTTACTTCAGCACAGCGATGGGAATCTTCACAGGTGGGTTAAAAAACATCATTAGTAGTAGTGGACAAAAATATAGTTACCTTTGTGTTGTTAATAAACAATCAAACAAAACACTTTTTTAATCAAAAATATATTCATAGATGGTACGCTCAAAGATGTTTTAATGCAAGTAAATAAAATAAAATTCTCATTAAATTTGGATTCAAAAAAAGTCTCCAACATGTTATATGCTCTGTAACTGCATAACTTCTACTGCTCAGCTAAAGCTACCACAAACAGTGGGGTTTTGCTGCACCCATGTGGTAAAACTGTGTCAGTGCATGTTGCCAATGTCATGGATAAATCTACTTCAAACAAATTCAACCTGTGCCATGAGTTTTCCCTGAAGTCTTCTTGTCTTTGCCTTGCTGCTCACACCTCTGCTTGGTGGTCTCTTTCCCATTCAGTCCACATAACAGTCTTTCCTGCTCTCTGACAAAATTCTCCAGGTGGGACAGTGACATGCCGTTGAGGACCTAGACAGGCAGAATAAGCAAATTATTTGTGTAACTGTGTCCCACGTTAGTTTGAAACACATTTATCTTGATAGTTAATGAAGTATAATAACTTACAGTGCTGCCTTCACTGAAGCAGTATGTCACTTTAGGATGTAGATCAGGTATAGTGGGTATATTTAAGGATGGGGAGATTTTGCTGGGGAAAAGCCTCCTGAAGCACCGAACACAAAACAGGAACCCCCACATAATTTTACTTAATTTAAGATGAATTAAATCCAACTTAAAAGAAGCTGAGAATTACTCTTTGCTTCAGCTGATCATAACTCAGATGCACATCGAAATGGTAGTAAGGGAGCAAAAGTGGATTCAAATATATGTGAACCATAGTATCAGACTGATGGAGCTCTAACCTGTATTTTTTGTTGTCCATTGTTCTTCCATCTGCATCTCCATCAATGTCCTCCATTGGGCTGAGGGGCTCAGGATGAGGGAAAGCTGTCTTCAAGGTGTCCAAAGCATTTTCCATCATCTTTAATCAAACAAGTGTGAGATCGTTAAATTCCACTTGAAGAAAAAAAGAAAGAAAAACGTACAGTTTGTGTCTCATTCTGAACATGATTAGCTTCTTGGATATTTACTCATCTCTATTTTGTGTGTTCTTAGGTTTTACAATGTGTCATTTTTTTACACATTTATACAACAGGTCCGACTGCACACTCAAAAATGAGGCATAAACTGAGCTCCATATTAAGAGCTTTTCATTTAACTCTTGGAGTTGAGTAATGGAGTAAATATGAATATTTTACAAAATAAACTACTTATTAGTTTAATCTTCTGTGAGCTCATTCCTACCTTATCAATTCTTGACTTGACAAAAGGTTTTCTTCCAAAATATGTGCAAACATCTGAATTGGGAGCTAGGAACTCCTGCATGTCTTCACTGTTGGCTATCTCAGGAATGCTGCTTAATTGCTAAAAAAAAAAGAAAACAGTCACACTACAAGAACAAACAATTTTTGGATCATGCAGATGCAAAAGTTATACTCATGATACCTACTTTAAGGAAGACATCCAGCTGGCTTTTACGCACTTCAACCTTCTCACCGTCTGGATTGCTAAATGGGAGTTCAGGGAAAATTCTTTTTGGACCCTTGACATCTGAAATGCAAAAAAAAAGAAAAAAAAAACCAAGTCTGGCATTTCTTCTTGGAATATTAGGGGTTAGTGATGTATTCAAGCAGAGGATGATGTCTTACTCTTGATTAATTTCTTTATTTCAGGCTTCTCCTCTAAACGTGTCTGCAAGTTGAGGAACTCACTGTATCTGCGATTGACAGTGTGACAGGCTGCAGGTTGCAGAATGACGCTGCTATCAGAATCAGTCGCTGTCTCAAACTGTTAAACAGAAAGAACTGGGTAGTATGTGATCATCAAAAATCCATATTCAAATACCAGTTGTATTGTACCAGGATGTGGCATTACCTTTACAGTGTAGACAATAGAGGGATGTGCCCCAGTGCCACGCTGCTCCTTAGCGGTGACAGTTCCAGAAATTCTGACATTCTGGATGTTCACAGGTGCAGCTGCGTTGTTGGGTGCATCAAAGTTGTAAGAGGGTAAACAAAACCTTCTTCTAGGACAACCTGGGGATTTATCTTGGGCTATGCCTGCCGGCCACTGGGAGTCCACAGGCACCACTGCCTTCTGCCCTAGATTTCTCAGAGGACCAAAGCATCCATAGGCTTCATCATCCTTTGAAGTGAGCATGCTGCAGAAGTTGTTTGAAGGACCACACTCACAAAAGCCTCCTGGCAGGTCATCATCGGAGTCTGACTGAGCTAGCGAGTCCAGTGAAATGATTTTAGACTCTGATGTGTTGGAGTAGTGGGCAGATGTGAGTGGACAGCAGTTCACTTTGTATGGTGTGAGCAAACCTGTGCGGCAGCTTTGTAATTTCCCCACTGATGTCATGCTAATGAGGCTGCTCAGTGAGGAGTCCCTCTCACAGATCGTGCTCCGGCTCTCATTCAGGTCATCGAGGTCAGAGGTGCTTTTGCTGGTGAGTCCAGCTTGGTCAGAAGAAGACAGTGACTTGCAGGTGGCCCAGGACTCCTGCTCGATCTGACACTTGTATAGTGGATCTGCTGGGTGGTCATCTACGCTGATTTCCTGAGGTGGTTCTCTGCATCTGGTGAATATGTCTACAATGGTCTGGTTGAGCCAGTCAGGATCAGATATCCTGCTTATGAGTGGTAGCAGCACGTTGCAGGTAATAAGTTCTGTAACCATGTAACCTCCTGTCCTGGTTTCCATCTGAGGGTATGGAACCAGGACATGTAGCACAAGGTGAACTAGAGCTCTGGAGTAGCTAATCTCAGCGGTTTCACTGCTCACAGCTGGATGAGGGGTGTCTACTTCACTGTAGAGCTGCCAGAGGCTCATGCTTTCCTTTTGTGTTGACTGTATCTGTCTCACTGTCATGTAGTTCTGCAGGTGACTGCCATACAGCTCCAGCAACCGCTGAACCATGGCTTTTCTATCCACTCGCCGTGCACGCTCCTTCAGTTCCATTACTGACTCCAGCATCGAATTACGCACCGCACGCTCAAACTCACCCTCCATCTCAGGCAGCAGAGTGCGATACCATGAGGACACAAAGTCACGCACTGCTTTGTGGACAGCGCTGTGAATCTCATGGTTCAATCTCCACTCATGCTCAGGTGAATACTGAGGTGGGCTAATGTTGCCAAGAGGCAAAAAGTGTTCCAGGTGGAGAACACTATTTGCATCCAGGAGTGCCCGTGACCCAAGCCAACCACCGAGAACCACCAAGAGACTGGTGAAGATACAAAGGAGCCAAACATTAACAAGAAGGTGGAAGAGGACAAGCCACACCAGTAGAGCTCCGACCCCTAACAGCCTCCCCTGCCCAAGAAAATCCGATAAAGACATTTTAATCAGCAGTGGAGATATGTCCTGTTGAAAAAAGATACACATATTGTTATATAACAAGCAATAAGAAAATGATGATAATTAAATTTCAGCATACTTGTTTAATTGCTTCAGTCCTCACATGATAAAGCCAGCTACAACTCTCAGTCAGATCAATATTAACACAGTGTTTATGTCTTTGATGGAGCTTTTCACTGTTATTTTACAGCCCTGCCACTAACAAATATTTGCATTGTAATTTAATCTATTACCGCAGTTGTTTTATTTTCAAAATTTCACTTTTTGTTAGTTTCAAATCTAAAAAGTACAAAACAAATATTCCACCCTGGTTTCCCATAGTAGTAGGAGACAACTAGCTTTGTCCAGCTGTTCAGAACCAAAAAGATATTCAGAATACAATGATATCTAACATGAGCATCTAAATCCTCATAATGAAAAAGCTAGGACCAGAATATATCATTATTTTCTTTTAAAGTTGATGTTTCACTTTGTGTTTTTGTCTAAGCGATTTGGAAGAAAACTATCCATATGACAAATGTGTAAACCTGTTATGTTGTTTGTATATTGTACAACGTTGTACTCCATTTAATTGTGCACTGTGACAATATCATTAGGCTTGCATACATCATTTGTTGCAGTATCATGTCAGAGGGCTTTCTTCCATGTCAACAGTAAACTGATATAAACTTCAGTGGACAGTCAGTCTTATGCTGCCTGTTGTTGAACTATTTTCTCCTTTTTATATTTGGCAAGAGGAATCCAAAGCGTGTTTACAAAAGTACTGTAGGCTAGCAGCAACTGAGGTCAGTGAAGAGGTCAGTGAAGCTCACCTGTTATATGCAGCTAGCCTGAAGTCTACTGACAGTGGATTGCTATTATCATTTTAGGTTATGAAAGCGAGGTAACAATAAAACAAACAGTACCTGAAAGGTTAAAGGACCCTCATAGGACAAATGCAAGGCGTGTAGAATGTCTTCCTCCTCCGGTCTTAATCCTCCAAAGATTATCTGGATAGACACACAGAGCCCATATGGGCAGCTCTCTGGCTGCTGGTTGGCTACTTGAGACAGTTAAAGAGCAATACAGTCATCTATATGCAGCTGAAAACAAATGTCAGTGATTAGTATGCAGATTTTAGAGGATAAAATTACTTGACTATAAATAAATGAACAGATAAAAAACAAGGATAGAACATACACATAATACACATTTAAGCGTTAGTAGCTAAATCAGAATAAACTAAATACATTCCTTCTTTCTATTTTTACAGTCCCATACATTCAAATATTTTTAAAATTCCTACATTTGTTCTTGATTTAATTCCATAATTCTGTGTCTCCACCAGTGTTTTCTACAGTCACTGGACTGATCTTCACGACCAAGACTTCGGATCTGTTTTACAAGCTGATCAAATACATATATTAATATTGGATACACATAAATGTAGGAATAAAGTGATATTTAACTGTAGGCTACATTTACAGATATGCACACAAATGATAGGTTTTTAAGTCCTGATTCATAAAAAAATACTTATTTATATATCTATTTATATATTTTTATCCCCGTAAGCCTAAAACTTATCCTGTTCATGGATCCCCTTCAATTCCTATAACCACTCAAGCTTTTATTTTAAAAATCAGTTGTAGTCAACCAAATAACATCCCGTATTAAACTGAGGACTTTTGTTTTGAAAATCTGACAGACCCTAGTCCCTCCAGTTAGTCACTGTCAGAGCCTGGGACTATTGTCTGTTGTTCATCAGCATGTATGTGAGAGAAAGACACAGACCGTTAATTATTTGGTTAATAGTAACTAATTGCATCCGCAGCAAGCATGACTGATTTTGGAGCGCATGGACCTATCAAGGCAGTCTTGAAATACTTTGGAACTAAAAAAAGATACCATTCATCAGATTGTGCGGCTAGTTTTAAAGCAAAAATTGCAAAGCAAAGGGAAATGTGTTGAATATTCTGCGAGTGTGTGGTGAGTTCATTGATCCACTCCTGCTTCTTGAGGGAAAAGTCTCTCCTGTTTTGTACACTATGTCACCTAAGACACATATTTTTGCATTTTTATAATTGTGCGAACCACATGCATATGGTTGTAATGTGTCCCGGCCAGGACGTGGTTTAAAGCAGGTTGTTTATGCTTGACTTTGTTGCGCAGCCTGTAAAGGTGGTCCTCCATCCTGTAGGTGATGATTGGATAGGACTGCCTCTCGCGGTACTAATGTAAATGTTCATTCATTCGTTTACGGTGCATCTTAGTCTATACCCTCTGTGTTGTGGACACAGCGTGTGACTGCAAGCGCAACAGGACACTCTCTCTCTCTCTCTCTCTCTCTCTCTTTCTCTCACACGCGTATAGATTGCATAACGCAGTTTGTCACCGCAGGCGGCTGTCGCAGCTATACGCACAGTGCTGAGCGTTTTTCTGGTCTAACAGGACACAAATATAGAAAACAGGAACACCTGTCATGTTATCTTTGACGCTTGAGAGTCCAGGTAAGCTTCCTCCATGTTGTGAATACTGTACAGTACAGTAATATTGTACAGAGGACACAGAGCGGTGCACTGCTGGTTTCATAACTTACAGTCAGTAGACTAGCCATCAGCATTTATGACCCATGGGCATTAGAAAAACCGCTAGTAAAAATTTCATTTATCATGTTTACATTTCTATAAATCAGCTGGACTGTTGAGAGTGCGATGATGGGCGACTATGACTTTATGTAATGGCAGTACACACTGTTCTTGCTGCCCTACTCTGCCAAACCAGTATGTCTGGATTTTGTTTCACAGGCCTTGGGTATAGAAAACGCGACAGCTATTACACTATCAGCAATATAGAGTAGAATTGAGGCTGTTATAGGAGGGTTGAATAGCTACTGTTTACCTACAGTCCAGCCGCCACGTTATGGTGCGTAACACTGTGTCTGCTCTAGGCCAAATATAATTATCCATTACTTACAGCAGAAAATTGTTTTTCTCTACATCATATCTACATCAAGACTGGAAGTCCTCATCTTTGAAGAGAGAATACATATAGCTGTTAGGAACCATTTCAATATCTTTTAATATTTTTGATATTAGAAATTATTCCCACATTTCTCCTTCATGTGAGTTTAGTGAGATTTTTGCTAAAGCAGAAGCGTTATTTTATTATTACTCTCATTATTATAGTATGCAGCTGAATTAATTGTTTCTACACTGATTTATTCACGTTTTTCTTTAATTTGTCACCCAGCTGTATATTACAGTAAAAGATAATGAAAAAGATTTACTCTGCTTTAAATATAAATCAACAGTTCACCCTAATGTTATTACACATTCTTAACACATCTCATAAAGCTAACAATTAACATTTTCAAAACATTTTCATTACCACCATAACCACTAAAATTACTGACTGGGCACTGTATTTATTTGCATATACAGCAGGCGTATACTGATATTTGTTGGTATCATTGTATCAAACTGCAGAAATAAAATACTTTTTTTATTTAACATTTTAATTTCCTTGAGTGGATCTCCAAAATATAATATTGTGCATGTGTTATTTAAACCTTCATGTGCTTTTACTTTTAACAATAAGCCCCTCCCTGTCAGTAGTGGTAGGGGTGGATGGTAACAGAATAACTGACTGTTGTGAATAATTTAAGTCATGTGTCTTTGTTAACACTGGAGTCAGAGAGGAGTAGCAGTTGGTGGCTCTCTTACTGAGAAACTGAATTAGTGAAACAGGGTCCTCTATAAAAGATCTAGCAGTGCACTAAGCTGTTTACTGTGGCTTTTCTGCAAATACATAACCACGTGATGTAGTTCACCCTAAACTAGGACAGCAAATTTCAATGTCACTGATAATTTTCTATTTCAGTAGTTGGGACACTTAAATAAATTCCAGCATTACTTTTGAAGACACTTAAATGAACACTTTAAAACCTGCTGTAGCTTGTTGGTAGTGAGGACATTAAGATTGTTCATCATGTCTGGTCCAGACAGAAGGTGCTCATTAAGACTGGTTCCTTTATACTTGGCCAAGCAGTTGATAACTACACGCATTTTTTCCGGTTTCTTTGGCTGATAAGTGCTGTGATGTGGTATATACCATTTCTCACCAGGAAGTCCATCATCCTGTGCTTCCTCTGCCTCACCTCTTTGGCCTCACCTCATTCATGTACTTGACATAATCTACCTTATATTTTTCATCTCTGCTGTCTGTTATCAGGCATGTATGGCCATTCCTAAACGGCAATGGCAATTTTTAATGTCCTTTCTCATTTTTTCTTATGCCTTCCTTGAGTTTGTCAAGGAAGATAAGTTCTGCTTGAGACACTGTTTTATTATTTCCATTTGATCTGGTTGATGTCTTGTCACAATGTACCTCTGTTTTGGTGTTGAAGACACTTGCCTTGTTCCTTTTTATGTCCTTTAGATTCCCTCTGTCACTGCGTAACTCAGATGAATGAAGAGTACAGATGGAGGTTTTCTTTTGCTGCCAGTTCTGCCGCTGCATCGGCTTGGTTTGATGCGAAGCTGGAGAGTGATGGGTGCTACTTGATTGTGCTGCAGTAGAACCATAAATGGAGCGTGTATAGTCATGATCCAGCAGCTCACGTAGACGGCATCTTTCATATTCTGCATCAAAATCTCCATCAACACCTGTTAGCCTTTTATATATGATTTTGATAATGTCACCAATTACTCCTTCACATGCATCAATTTTTTTTTTGCCTCAAATCCACTGTTGGTGCTACATGACCTCTTACATCAGTGTAGAGTTTCATAATGTCATCCTTTCCTTTCTCTAAAATATCTGCGAGTGACGGCAGGTGTGCTTCAGTTATGTCTGACTTTAGTTTTTCTCTTGCTTCACGCAGTAGGACCTTCCATTGTTCGTATAAGGTGATACATCTTTTCTGTTTTTTACTTCATTCTGGAGCGTTCAGAGCAGCAAGGTTCGTCTGTGGTGCCTTGGACTTTGGACTACATTGCCTACTTTGCCAACATTTTTTCCTTACATTCAGTCGTTTCCTTTATATCCTGCCTTGTTTTTTCACTTTCATTTTGAAGCAAGCCTTTGTGATCCTGAATTTTCATTTGTAGACCAATAATCTGTTCATTATGCTTAATTGTCCTCAGGACTCACTGGTGAGGCTTGTGTGTTGTCCACTCTGTAGCCTCCTTTATTCTTTTATCACTTTAGTTTTCGGACTACTTGCTGCCACCTGCTGTGAGTTGGCCATCATGGATGTACACCTTGAAATCTTGAGACCCCGTAAAGCAGCATGCGGCAGGTGGTCAAGCTCTTACTGCAGCTTCCAGCCGAAGAAAACGTAGGCTTGAACTAATGGTCTCTGTATTATCAAAAGAAAATTAGCAAGTAATCTACGTATGATAAACTAAAATTATTAAACACCTATAATGCACCTGTTTTACCTTGTTGCCATTTCTCAGCTGAAGCTAAACTGCTTGTTTACTCTCCCCGTTTCTCCTTATTTCACCTTTCTCTCCCAGTAATCTTTCAGCTTCCTTTACTGCTTCACGGCCCCTTTTTTCTGTTCCCTTTCAACAATTACCAGCCTAAGGCATTTTTCAAAATAAGACAATCATCTTTATAGGAAGTTAGTTAAAATAACAAAATAAACACGTTAGAAACCTTTACAACACTGTGCACTGGGGGTCATTTACACCTGCTATTATTACTTTTAAATAAAATGTTTCTCCACCAAGGTGAGAGCTCAGGGGAGGTATGTTTTCAGTGCTGTTTGTTTGTCCTTCTGTCTGTGTTTCAGCAGAGTTATGCAGAAACTAACAAGCCAAATGTCATTAAGCTCGTCTCAGAAGTAAAGCCTGGGCAACTAAAGAGCTCACAAAAATGTGGCACAGATCCAGAGTGCATTTTTTTCATTCCAGTTGTTTTTTCTTTTTAACTTTATTAAGCTGCATGTAGAACTGTGACGAAAGAAGACATGTAAACCTTTTATACTAAAGTTGGGGAGGGACTTTGTTGTTTACAGCTGTATCTAAATAAAAGGGAAATATTGTCCAAGTATAAACACTGTAATGCAAATGTTGGATTTGAGCAAAATTATTAGACAGACAACTGTTTTATGTTTTTTTTATGAGAGAGAAAATGGTAATTTAGCATCAGTAAAGAATGAAATTTCGTTGTATGTTTCGTTTAGGTACAGATGAGGCAAAAACTGTCCTCACTGGCAAGGCAACTATGGTATTGAAGAGGCTGGAGACAATTGCTCCTCTGGTCCGCTCTGTAGAAGAGACCCCTGAGCCAGTAGATACCAAAGTACAGGGAACCATTCCCTCCTGGATCAATGGCAAACTCCTCCGCAATGGCCCAGGGAAGTTTGAGTTTGGAAACACACAGTGAGTTGGAAAGACCTCAATATACTGCTGCAAAGTACAAAAAAAATGTTTTTATAACCATGGGATCAAGCCTTAACATCTGTGTATCATGACAGCTACAACCACTGGTTTGATGGAATGGCCATGCTGCACCAGTTCAAGATCGAGAAAGGCCAGGTGACATACATGAGTCGGTTCCTGCAGAGCGATACCTTCAAAAAGAACAGCGAACGGGACCGGATCATGATGTCTGAATTTGGCACCCTCGCTATGCCCGACCCCTGTAAAAACTTCTTCCAGCGATTCCTTTCTCGCTTTGAGAAGTTTGGTGAGTTGACTGAATAAGAAGAGTGGGATTAAGTATATGTGCATAATTTGTGACAAAGGAATTGCTGGAGTCATAGCAGGCAAATGCACTTTTTTTTTTAAAATCACTGTGAATGGATTAAAGAGCACAGATTTTGGGATCTAGTACAAAAGGAGCAGAAGAGCCAGGACAACTAGAGATAAAATCTAGAAAAGAATTTTTCAAGGTTTATACAAACTGTGCTTTACTAAATCTTCCTGGGATAGAGCCTCTTAAGTCCTCTGTACATACCAAGGTTACAAAATAAGGCTTTATGCTGGGGAACCAGAGAGGGAAATACAAAATGTTTTACATTCCGACTGGACCCTTCAGAATAACTACAACTACAATCTGTAAATTATAGCAGAATGATTTCTTTAAAAGAAGCAAAGCGTTCAATCCTAAAAAAACATGGTCCTTTGTTTGTCTGTTACAGAACCCACAGACAATGCAAGTGTGAGCTTCGTGAAATACAAAGGTGACTACTATGTCAGCACAGAGACAAATTTCATGCACAAAGTGAATCCAGAGACCCTAGAAACTTTAGAGAAGGTAACATTATGTGTTATATGCAATACACACATAATGATGAAGCCTTTTTTTTATATTAGCCATAGTCAGTATGTCTTTCAGTCTTTCACAGCATTATTCTCTGCTGAGTTTTGCAGGTGGACTGGAGTAAATTCATTGCAGTAAATGGAGCCACTGCTCACCCCCACTACGATCCAGATGGAACCACCTACAACATGGGCAACTCCTATGGAAGAAAAGGTTTGTTCCTTGTTCTCAATAATCTATGCTAAAGTTTGCACAGTTACATGGCTTTTTTTAAAAATCCTGATTTAGAAAAAAACTGTAACTGTTTGTAGGCTAGCAAGGTGGTGTGGTAGTTAGCACTGTTGCCTCACAGTAAGACGTTCCTGGGTTCCAATCCACCAGCTGGCTGTGGCCTTTATGTGGCGTGTGCATCCTCTCCCTGTGCCTCTCCGGACACGTCCTCCCACAGTCCAAAAACATCCATATTACGTCAATTGGGTTGGGCTAATTAGGTTGATTCTAAATTAGCCATAGATATGAATAGTTGCTTGTCTCTCTGTGTTATCCCTGCAACAGACTGGCAAACTGTTCATGATGCACCCTGCCTCTCACACATGACAGCTGGGATAGGCTCCAGCCCCCCAAGTGACTCTAAATTAGATAAGTGGAAGAAAATGGATGGATGGATGGAAAATAGGTGGAAAAGTATTTTGTAAAACCTCTTACAAGGAACATTTGTTATCCTTCCAGGAGTTCTGTACAATATCATCAGAGTACCTCCTGAGAAGACAGACAGCAAAGACACTCTGCAAGGAGCTAAAATCCTCTGTTCTATTGTGCCTGCAAACAAGTCCCAACCCTCCTACTACCACAGCTTTGGTAAGCCAGCACACCAGGGTATCACTCATTATTCTTTATTTCTTCCATTTGCTGCCCTCAGCTGCAAAGCTTGATAATACTCTTCTCCTGCTTCCAGCCATGTCTGAGAACTACGTGGTGTTCATTGAGCAGCCAGTTAAGATGGACCTGCTGAAGATAGTCACATGCAAACTAAGAGGAAAGGCTCTGAGCAAAGGCATCTACTGGGATCCCAAGCAGGAGACAGTCTTCCATCTTGTTGACAAGTGCACAGGCGAGGTGAGATATGACTGTGTTAGTTGGGGGAGGAAATTGTTTTAATGTACTTTAATTATTTTTTTTTTTAGAAATAATATATAAAATAATGATGTTCCTGTTGCTGGATTATGCAAAAACTACTAAGCCGATATTGATAAATGTTGCTGGAAAAGTGGAGCCTAGGCAAAGAAAAAATATATTTCCATTTGGGTGTGGATTTGAATCATTGGTTCGATTCCACGCAAAGCCATTAGGGGGCAACCTAGGCTGACAAACGTTACCCTCTCCGCCTTGCACAACAAATTCGCAATGACATCTCAGTAGGAAAACTCCCTGAAGTGGCCCCACTTAGGGGGCTTGCAAAGCACACTGGCTGTTTCAGAATGTGAGAGTGCATAACAGAGATCTAATCAGCATATTGCACATTAGTTGATATTTGATTTTGCTACTCTGTTGTTTGGTGGTTTTGAACACAATTTGTTTTCTGATAAGGATGTTAAAGAGTACTGGTCTTTAAGGAGAGGGTCCTTTTAGTTTACAGCTAAATTAAGTATCTTGACAGAAATTTTGTAACTGTATACTCTGCACCGCAGGTCAGCTCAGTGAAGTACCACACCAAAGCCATTTCCACCTTCCATCAAATCAACGCCTTTGAGGAGAATGGATTTTTGATGCTTGATATGTGCTGCTCCGACAACGGCCAAGCCATCAGCAACTACCTCATCCAGAACTTACGTAAATCAGGAGATGCACTAGATGAGGTCAGTGTATAATTATGAGCACGCACACACTCTTTTTCATGCTATTAAAGTGAATCTTTAATAAATGTAGCAGAACAATACAGATTTTGTTCTTTGCATTGTACCCGAGTTTTTCCTGCATATTTATAACTGCTGGAGACATTATTAGCTTTGCTAATCTATTAAATAATTTAGGAACCAAGCTGTTCAGAATTAGTTTTGTGGCCTTCTGTCTGTTTATAGTTTTGAATTAGTTTACCAAATAATCTCTTATGATGTAATTAGTATTGGTGCTTTTTCGGTATCCTTCTTCTAAGAGATCAAAAACATACAGTAAGAAATAAATCTCTAAAATGCACAAATACTGTCCCTCCCAGGTGTACAACACCTTGTCCACAGTTTTCCCTCGGCGTTTTGTTCTGCCGCTACATGTGACTAATGAAACCCCAAAAGGCCAGAACCTGAACACTCAACCCTCCAGTAGTGCATCCTGTGTCAAAATCAGTGACGACAAGGTGAGTTGGATTATTTCTCATGCTTTAATATAAATACCTTCATTTACACTTCACCAGAAATGACTCTGGTCTTAACAGCTCATGTGATGCTGTACAAATCAACAAGCAGGCAGTGAAAATATTAAGATTCTTAATTTATTAATTAACAATCAATCCATAAGAATTAATTATGAATTATGAAGAGTGGCAGAAGTAATGGGTTGCCCTACTTGAGTATAAATATTATTACTACACTGTAGTATTAATAGTTACAGACCATTACAAGTTAGTCTTAGCAAAAATAGTTATTATTACATATGTACTACTACTTCTTTGAGTACCATTTTATTACTGTAAATGGTCAAATGACACATTTCTATTGACTTGCAAATAGTTTTATAAGCTGGAGAAACAGGTATCAATCACTAATGTGACACTGATTTTCATTTTCTGGGATGTTATAACAAATATATGCAATCAGAGTTCATATAATCAGGGTCACAGAGCTCACAGAGCTCAGGGTGGAATGACAAAAACTCTGCTGACCTTAGGTGACAGTTCATCCTTTCTTTGTCAGCAGGTTTTCTGCCAACACGAGGATCTCCATGGAGATGACCTCCATGAGTATGGTGGCCTGGAGTTCCCTCATATCAACTACGGCAGATGCAACACACGTCCATATCGTTATTTCTACGGCTGTGGCTTCAGACATCTGGTGGGAGACTCTCTCCTCAAGATGGACCTGAACGACAAGACATTTAAGGTGTGTATGTGTTTACTTTGTGGGACATCACATTAACCACCAAGTAAAGGCCTCCACTTCATTTAAACATACTGTAAGATACAATGATATATTGTCAGTTAGTAAATTTTATCCTATTCACTGCTATAATATTGCATAATAGTAAATTAATATTTAATTTTATTTAAAAGAAAAGTTAAGTTCACTCTTACTGCTTCCATAGAAATTAAGAGAGTAAGTAGCAGCCAGTTTACTGAAGCAGAAGTTTTGTCAGTTAGCTGGTCTGGAGATTTCAGGTGTGTGTTAACACAATGCCAAGGAGGAAAGACATCAGCAATGATCTTAGAGAAGCAATTGTTGCTGCTCATCAGTCTGGGAAGGGTTATAAGGTCATTTCCAAACAATTTGAAGTCCATCATTGTACAGTGAGAAAGATTATTCACAAGTAGAAAACATTCAAGACAGTAAAACAATGTCCTTTGGACAGACGAGACTAAAGTGGAGATGTTTAGCCATAATGCACATCACCACGTTTGGTGAAAAACTGAGTTAACACACACTTGAATGCTCCAGACCTGCAAACTGCCAAAACTTCTGCTTTTATAGAGGTGCTCACACTTACTGATAATCATAGTTCCTATGGAAACAGTAAGGGTGTGCTTAGTTTTTCCAGACACTGATTCTCCATTTTGGCTTCATTTGGTTAAATAAATAATGATACAGTGTAGCATGTCATGTTTTGTTGTTCATCTCAGGTTGTACTGACCAGATGATATCCTAATATGTAAAAACTAATAATTGAAAAAAGGGTGTACTTTTTTTCACATGACTGTATAGTATGAGAAACTGGCTTTAATGCAGGGGTTAAATGAGAAGGTACTACATCATGTTAAGGAAACAGCTTAGGTTAGAATAAAGGCTAGAAATGGGGGAATGGTATAGTGCAGTCTAGAT
>VUQS01045849.1:0-20293 GCA_015108495.1 Heterochromis multidens
CTTTATTTTAATGACTATTTACATTGTAGATTCTCACTGAAGGCATCAAAACTATGAATGAACACATATGGAATTATGTAGTAAACAAAAAAGTGTGAAATCACCCAAAACATGTTTTATATCTTAGATTCTTCAAAATAGCCACCCTTTGCTTTGATCACTGCTTTGCATACTCTTGGCCTTCTCTCTCCATCACTCTCCTTCTTGGTCAAATAGCCCTTACACAGCCTGGAGGTGTGTTTGGGGTCATTGTCCTGTTGAAAAATAAATGATGGTCCAACTAAATGCAAACCGGATGGGATGGCATGTCGCTGCAGGATGCTGTGGTAGCCATGCTGGTTCAGTGTGCCTTCAATTTTGAATAAATCCCCAACAGTGTCACCAGCAAAGCACCCCCACACCATCACAATTCCTCCTCCATGCTTCACGGTGGGAACCAAGCATGTAGAGACCATCAGTTCACCTTTTCTGCATCGCACAAAGACATGTCGGGTGGAACCAAAGATCTCAAATTTGGACTCATCAGACCAAAGCACAGATTTTCCCTGGTCTAATGTAAATAGTCATGAAAATAAAGAAAAAACATTGAATGGGAAGGTGACGGAGAGTTGACGACAACACTTGAGGCCAACTCCAAGGTAATCACACAAGTCACCATCAAGTGTGGAATATACCAAGGTGATAGGCCTCAACCACCTATGCCAGCTCATCACTTAGAACAGATACGGATATTGATTCAGGAGTGGAGTGACCAGCCACCAGTATGCCAGGAGTAAGCAAGACATCAACTCACTGATCCACACCACCAGGATCTATGGTTTTGAGTGTATCAGGATGAGGATGTGAGGATGTGAGTGTGTTCTGATTCATTTGATTATGTTTATTAGTAAATACTTGTAGCATGCTTTACTTTATAAAGAAATTAAAATGGGCTAATCAGCTTTTGTGTCATCTAGACTGGGGCATTTGTTCTCTCTGTTTCTTTTTATAGTTGACCTTCATGTGCAAACAGAGATCCATTTGTGTTTCCTTTGTGGTTGAGATTACAAAAAGTATGTTATGGATAAATGAAATGCCCCTGTCAACAATGCTATTTTTAAATGGGTGGTCGTTTCGATTAAAATGTCATTGCCTCTGTTCATTTTCTCTGATGTTTCTGTTGAACTTTGCACACTTGACTTGGTCTGTCCATGAAATATGAATTATCTTCACTGGCTTCACAAGACCTTGTGTATCTACATGCACATGTGACTGCTCACACAAATATGCTTGGCAGAACACCAGAAATGTTTTTTTTTCCCCTTCCTATGAGAAATGTGTGCCTTAATCATTTGAAAACAACTATACTTTCTGAGCTTATCAAGCACACAAAAGTTTTATAGAATTCACCAGTTCCAAATGATTACTTGCAATTGTTGCTTTTTGTTGAACACAATGCACAGTCTGTTATTTAGCCCCAGCACATAACTGTGAAAAATAGAAATTAAAAATAGAGCTGCATCTATTGATGGAATAAATGGAAAGTCACTTAGAAGAAGATGAGAATGCTGGTGTATCCCCTGAGAAGGTTCCTGGAACAAATGGCTATGGCAGATATGGGCTAAGAAGTATTCTTGAGATTGACACAGGTAAGTGGTAATGCGAAAGCAAGCGTGCCGTGTCAATTAAGGTGCATTGAGGACTGTTGTCTGTCTGCGAGAAGCTCATTAACACCAAGGTCAGTTTCATCAGGCCCCCAAGCTGTCATTATTCTCATATTACCAGCAAGGTGGGAAGTAAAAAGGTGTATTGGGCATGTTTTGTAAACCTACGAATTGCCTGCAAATTCCGTGTTATTGATGCAAATGCATACAGTACATATAAAGATATGAAAAACATTACCAGTCAAACCAATTTTGCCCTCTCTTCCACATATCTAGACACAAACAAACCCATAGGCATGTACGAAATGTGTGCATTTTTTTTTACAGCTGTATCTCAAGAGGGCTTTTGGAAATTAAGAGCAGATAGCAGGTGCCTTTTAAAATGAATATTGCACTAATATTTATGCAAAACTATTTTTATCAATTACTGCACATGGTTCCATGAGGCTTAAGTGGCTGAATAACAATCTCTACCTCTGTAAAACATTTACTCATATAAATCTATGTAATATAACCTGCAAGCTTCTTGCAAGACTAAATTTTTGTTTTTCATGATTGTCTTCAAATAATTTCATGTATGTATTTCACCACAGTTTTCTATATTGTGGGCCTACACATCAAGCATGTGGGGTTAAACTGTTAATTGCCTGACTGAACCGAAATGGTTGGTGCACAAGCAGAGCACCTTTATCACTGGCTGTTGGTTGTTTCAGCAGCCAGTGTTCCTCTATATCTTCTGACACTGGACTCTTTGTTGTCTTTCCCATGTTACTGGAAAGCACTGATGGGAAACATATAAACAACCAGACAAGGTAATTGCCACCTTTGTGCCCTAAGCCTAGCTCTCAACTGAGCTGTCAAGATCTAAAAGACAAAAAGCTTCTTGTTACTGTGCCTAGGTACATGGCAATATGTTTGCAGGAGACAGACTTTCAAAGACTGAGAGTCACCTGCCTGCATCCGTCCTTTGGTCTTTTTGCTCTTTCTCTGGATTGTCACTCAGCCTCTTTCTCTCCATTCCTGCTAGTATTGCCTGTGTTATTCTAGGGATATTCCTGAGCACTTAGTGCCTACAGGCAGCCGTTCCACTTGTTTATCCCTTTCTTTTTCAATAAGAGACTGTGGAAGAAAAATTCAAACTCTAGGTGACAATACAGCCAAATCCACTCCATTCTCCACTCAGGTTTGTGCTACTCTCTCTCTGTTTTTTAAACCAAAAGTATACAGACTTTGAATAGCAAGTGTTTTTTACTACTAACACAAACACCTGGCAATTTATCACCAAGGATAATGCAAATGTTATCCTTGGTGCAATACATAGTCATCATTTCTGTCTATGTTATAACACTGAAAACACAAAACTATCAAGATACAACC
Organism: Heterochromis multidens; assembly: GCA_015108495.1. Lineage (NCBI taxonomy): Eukaryota > Metazoa > Chordata > Actinopteri > Cichliformes > Cichlidae > Heterochromis > Heterochromis multidens. The sequence continues at coordinate 3,021 of VUQS01045849.1, forward strand.
AATTGTGAGTTTTAAATGGAAGAAAATTACCAAAATTAATGCCATATGTGTGTAAATTAAACAATAAAATAAGGAAGGTGGAAAAAGCTAAGGGATTAAAACAAGAGCCTTAAAAAAATGCATTAATAAATACTTGTAGCATTTAATTAATGGCAATAATTGTAGAAGATCTATCAGAATATGGTATGGTCATATGGTCAGCATAGTAGCTGTAAGAAGAACCAGGGCATATGGACTGGACGGACAATCAGTTTTGATGGCGTGGCATTTAGCTCAGCTCACTTTGCTATTTCATTAAAAAAGAATAAAGTATATTCTTACTGTGACTACAGCCAAACACGCTACGTCCACAAAACAGAGGTTATAAACTAAGATGCATGGTCAAAAAAAACAAAAAACAAGAGTCAGTCCTGTATAATTATAACCTCTACTTTTAAAAGTACAAAAAATATCCGTCTTACGGGATAGTATACAAAACAGGAGAGACATTTTCTCAAGGTACAAACTCACCACACACTAAGACACTTGGGTCACTGACTGCGAGTGGAGAATAACCCCAACACATTTCCATTTGTTTTGCAATTTTCAAGTGAGATCATTCTTTAAAGGTAGCTTCATGAGGTGATGAATAACTTCTTTTTAGTTACAAAGACACATGAGGGGTACTTCTCAGAGTTTGACTTTTACTTTTATCAGTGTCCTCTTCAGTCATGCTACCATGATTGCTGCAGATGCACTAATTATAAACCAAATAATTTACATGAGTGTGCTTATTACTACAGTAACATCTTTGTGCTGCCTAACTTTTTCATTACCAAATTGTATGATTTGGTTTTGCTTATAGTTGTAAAAATGTCCTGCTTATATAACAAGCACCCATTCACCCACCCATTTTCTGGTATTTTTGGAATCCATCTCTAAGAATTTTGCAAACAAACAAATATAATGTGGGTTATTTTATTTATTTATTTATTGTTATTTACAGAATAATATCTTCCACTTCTTTTGGATAATAATCTACAGACAGTGCGAGTGATTTTCTTTGAAACTGCTGCTTACCAGAGAAATAGTCAAAATTGAATTTGTATTTGAACTTTTAATTTATACATTTAATTTTTGGGGGCTTTGGGCAACACAAATGAAAGTCCATTAACCTTAACAATATTGGGGTTGCAGCATAATTCTTGCATACTGCCTAGTAGTGAGAAGTAAGTAAGGAAATAGAGAGGAGCTACATTTTAAAATAATACATTTAATGTTTTTCATACAATAATTGCCATTTAAAAACATAATTGAAAACATGTTTTAAAATGCTGGTGTAATCCTTGTTTCTTATTGCCGTAGTGTTCTCCAGTCTCCAGTCTCCAGGGCTGTAAGTGTATGGCTAAAAACAAAGCTACAGGTACTCTTAAAAGTATCTTCTATTGTAAACAACAACATGGCAGGACAGCACTCAGCTTTTTTACTCAGTCCTCTTCCTAATGCACATATTCCTCAAAGCATGTACTGCAACACTCTAAACAGTGCCACCATAAACAAAAGCAGGTAGAAACTAAAGCTAACCTCCCAAAGCTGCTATAATAATCAACTTAACTGTTAAAGTGATGTAGCTGATAATGTAATAATTAATTTCATAATAAATTCAATTATGCAAAGGCATAAAATAATATTGTACAACCTAATATGCAACATTAACATATGATAATCTACACAAGTTGAATGAGACCAAGTGCAATAACTAAAGCTAGACTGACACTGAAAATTGAAAAATATCTGAACAGTGGCCTAGCACAACAACTGGGTACCTGTATATATACAGTCTAAGTCATGGTAATCACAGTACCTGTATATTGGGTCCATTTTAAAAACAAACCTGGGAACTTATTTAAGGACCATGGTTTGTCTGCATTTCCACTGTGGCAAAAACCCATGAAAATTAGACAAATTAGTTTGCTGATATAACGACTGACGTGTTTCTATGTGACGCTTTGTAAAAATCTAGTAACCAACTTATATCTCAGCTCTTTATTCCGCTTTTCTGTTCTCTGCCTGCCTCAGAACTACAGGTCTGTGTAACAGCCAGTACACACATACGTACATTGTACACGCACACAAATCTGACAGTGGGGCACCGTTGTGCGAAGGTATTTGCTGTGTTTATTTTGATGTTTAGAACATCAACACTGTAAAGAAAATTAACTAACGTTTTTGAAACTAACGTTTTATTTCTCCGATTTGTTTTGTTAACGTCACTGCCTCTACATTCACTTTCTAGCTCAGTCAATCACAACTCATCATCATCTCTGTCTTTATTTGACTTGCCTTGCTCAAGCATGAATGCCCAAGTTTCACTGTTGTGTTTACAAGCAGTAAGCAACAATTTCTGTTGTAAATTTTTAAGTAAGTTACATGATTTTTAAAAACTGTTGCAGAAATGAGCATGAGGCTATGACTGGCCAAAATTCTGCAAAAAGCCTATTTGTAACTAAAACAAATTAACATAAACAATACCCAAACACTAATACATGTAGACTGTGTACACCAGCCTAAATGTACTATTACATAAAATGAGCTGACAGTTGATTTATGCCAGTGTGTCAGTTACAAGAATATCTTTTGTGCAAACAATTCATAAAGGGTGAATAATAAATTTTAACTCAGCAGTTTCTACTCTGCATGATAATCATTTATGTATTAAAAGTTCCATAAACATAAATCAGGCTATTTATAAAATATCAGCACTCATCTATCCAAGGAAAAGTATTTTGGAGATTAACTGATATTCAAAAGAAAACCAAAAAAAAAACCTCACAGTGTCACTGTTAAATCCCCGTTTTGTATGGAGAGTTAAATAACTAATGCAGCTATCCATGCTGTGCCTGGTGCACAGAAAATAAGCAGGATTTTGGAGTGGTGGTCTGGGCAGAAGGAAACACAATCATCTAAGGGTGCTTCTGCCTCTGTAATCTGCACCATCGATGTGCTTTCAGTTATCCACTTAACATTATCCTTATATCCACTGCAGCACCTATATGTCTATTCTTATGAGTCAAATTTGTAATAATGGTTCAAGATTGGAATATATTTTTAGAGACCGGATTTATGATTGCCTAATATATGCCAACCAAAAAATATGTGCAAGTTTGGTGGATTTCAGGACTTATCCCAACTTATTATTTAACAATTTAAAAAACAATTTAAGATCAAATAGACACATTTATTTGGAAGCCTGCATTACTAGATTGTAGACATTGTAGCTATTATAGTGCAAGCTGGGGAATTTTCTTGGCTGTGTAAGAACATTGATGAGAGATACCTTTTGAAGGATCATGTCTGGATAAAAGTAGGCGCCAAACAGCTGGGAGCTACATGAGAGAGACCAAACTGCTTTTGTATGGGGCTGTCACAAAAAGGGCACTTTTAATGTTGCTGAGAGTGGAGGCAACAAAGCAGGGGAACTGTTCCTGTGTCAGGTGGGCAGTTTAGATGCCTCTTGTAAGTAGGTGGAAACTAGGGAATAGAAAGTGCCCTTTGCCTGTATATATGAGGCTGTTGTCACTGTGTGTCTGCCTACTGCTTTACTGTATCAAGGCAAATGCTCCCACAGGCAGGTTGCCTGACCTCACTGTTTATTGTTTGCGTATCACCCAGCTTTGAGTGGATGCTTTCTAGTGCAACTACATATTATTAAAGATATTCCATGGTTAGACCCTGAGGTCTAAGCATGGACCAACCAAGGACCATTTATTTAACCAGGATAAGAATCATATTATTCTGGTTAAATAAATACAATAAAACAAACTACTAGCCAAGAGTTTTACAATCCGTCTCTCTGTCTTTATATTTGTATATATCAAAACATACAGTAATATATACAGTATATACACACTTTTAACTATCAGGGTTTGGGTCTTGGCCAATTCATTGATTGCTAATCCTTTGCATTAAGGAAAACACACAAAACTCAGAACTTTAAGATAAATGAGTGGGTTTATTTACAATGGTATTTACCAGATGTTACCAAGTTCAGAGCGGATAAACAGATGAATGCTTGACCTTAGTATAAGCACTTTTAGGTAATGGAAAATAAAGGAAATTAATGTTATTGAATGAATAAAAATAAAGGTAATCAATTTTTTGAAAGATTAAATTAATGTTAATTAATTCAAACTAATTCAAGGTAATTCAGATTATTTTCAGAGTACTATCATCATAAGGCAGCTGAAGCGAAGGTTGTTTGCCTACATGTGAAGTCAAAGGCTGACTTGTGTCAGAACCACCTCTCTGTTGTACTGAAGATTAGCAGCAATCGCAAGGACTTCTCAGGATGCAGCAGCCGGTCTGTGGATATTCTATAGACGTTCAGGCAGTTTGGCAGTCTTGCCAGAGAGGATGAAGCAGATTCAGGCACGGCACTGCCATTTGTCAGGGAAACACAGTCTGGCGAAAGAACAGCTTTTGGCCCTTGACCTGTTGATGTGGATTTAGACTCTGAATTGTTATTTTCTTTAACAGCGAGTCTAAATCAATTCTCTATAGAATAATAAGATTATTTGGGTGTCAAAAGAAAAAAAAAGAAAAACTTTATGCTCATGATGAACCAAATTAAACTCTTAATGCTTTGTTTTTAGAAATTAACTCTAATTTCTATGATTTACTTGATTCTTTTAAGAATATAGCTCAATCTTTTTTTCATCATGACCAAAGACATAAGAACATAAAAGTAAAACATGATATTGAATACATACTTTAGTGTATTCGTCTGAATACATGCAGGAGATTGACAGATGGATTGGTGCAGTGTTGGCAGTGATATGGTTGCTGCACCAATCTGTTGTGGTGAAGAGAGATCTGAGTGTGAAGCTGTTGATTTATTGGTCGATCTACAAACCTATGATGGATGGGTGGATGGATGGATGGATGGATTAAAGAAGAAATGTTCAACTATAATTAATTTCAAATATTCAATATTTCACTCAATGTATGTTTGATTAACCATCATAACGTAACAATATCATAAATAGATACAATGTCAATTTTGTTATTTACTCAAAGAATATTTTTAAAGTAGTTTTCATGTATCTCTTAAGAGTCCCTGCACTGTAATATATAAATCGAATAAACCTTTGTAGGTTATGGTATATTAAAGTAAAGATAAATAAGTAATTTTGGCATACAGCAAGTTATATAAAGATTTCTAAGAACATGCAAGGTTATACATATTACATTAACCACTTTATAGGACCATTGTAACATTTTCTTCAGCAAAGTAAATGCAGTGTGTCCACTTTTGGTATGCAGATTTATGAAGAGGACATTAGATGTCTTCAGAGATAAAGTCACCAAATTTTCTTAGTTCTTTTCAGGTCTTGCATATGTAGACAGTTTGCTACATATATGAGTATGTGTCATGGCCTGTGTTGTCTTCAGTGCCACTCGCTCCTCCTTCTCTTCTTCTCTCTCTTTCTCTTGCTCTCTCTCTCTCTAGGTATCTAGGTGAGTTTCAGATCTTCCTACTCCTGTGAGGTCCACCTTGGGGCGTGGGCCTCAATCAGCTGCTGCTGCTGGGATTTTGGCCAACGCACCTGTTCCTCATCTTGTTATCGACCTGCAGTGTATTTAAAAACTGGTTCTTCCCTTTGCTTTTTACCAGATTGCACAACTTCAATAGTTAGCCAGGCTCTTTTAGTTTCTTGTTTTTGCTTGCTTTGTGTATTTACCTTGGTTTCTCGACACTCCCGGCCTGAAAGATTAAACCCTTGTTAAATCTTATTCTTTCTGTAATAAAAATCCTAAACTTGTACTAGTCTCCAAGTCTGCATTTGGGTTCAGTTGTTCTGGTTAAATATGACATTATGTATAGGAAGACACTATGCAAACTGTCATACAAGAAATATAGGCTGGACACTGTTAAAGACAGTAATGCTAGTAACCTCTAATCCATATATTATTATGAATGGTTCAGCTTTGCTTAGATCAGAGGGCTCCTCAATGGTTGATTTTACATTTGAAAATCTTGCTTAAATTTATAATACATCAATTTAATGACTGTATTACATAGTGCAAAAATCCAAGCTCAAAAACTGCCTCATAAACTACATTTTGTGCAGTTTTAGCCCTTGAGTCATTTTAGCTGCACTACAATCATCCTCACTCAGAAATATTTACATAATCTTCAGTGTTACATATCAGCTATGATTTTCCGTCAGCATGACCAGTTAGAAACATGACAAATGACTGTTTGTAGGTCAGTGTCTTACATGTGTAAATCTTCATACAGATTTGTTTTATTGAAACAGTGTTTCCTTGCAGGGTACTGGTAGAACACCTGCAATTCCTGAATGCTGACAATGCCCCAGTGACAATGCAGACATTTTATTAAAGCTAAATCCACAGTGTCCAAAAATTGCTGTCACTGTCCTTGCACTGATGGTAGATTAATCATAAAGCTATTAAATATAGTCCTTGCATAACAAACATATATTGAACTTGGAAGGTTTTTGGTGAATCCACATACCCAAATGAATGCACTGAATATGTGGATTGTTGTCATCAGTTTGAATGAGGAAATAAAATTATGTGTCAGACAACTTCAGGCTCAGCTGGAAGGTAGGACTGAAAGAGAAACTCAGAAAACCTACAATAAGAATTTCCAGTGTCAGTTACCACGACAACTGATACAGATTTTAAATGAGCTCTCTTTCTGTAATAAAGTTGTCTTTATATTAGTGTAAATTAACTCTTTTTTTTTCTCAAATAAACTTGCTTTCTGGAACAGATTCCTGAGCAGGTTTAAGCACAATTATAATTCTGTTGAAAAAAAAAAACAAAAAAACAAGAGCATCAGTATTGCTCATATCAGCTCTGTGTTGCTCATTAACATAAAATGTTCAGCTGAGCTCAGTGCAAACATGTTTGGTACAAATACATTATCATACAGGCACTGTTGCAAAAATAGACTTTTGCCTGAGGAAGGTGCATAAAATAGTGAGTTCACCCTAGCTTTGCATTTATGGGAAATAGAATAGAACCACTGCACAGATATTTCAGTAGTGCTATAATGTTACAAGCTACACAATGAATAATCCAAGACAAATGGATGTCCTTAAGGTAATTTTGTGTTTTTGCTTGTGTCTTTTTGAAAATCTATAATATAATATTCATAATAGGTGCATGATGAGCAAGGGGACATACACATGAAGCAATCTGGTAAAATCCCTTTTGTTGGCTTCAAACTAAATGAAAGAAGTGGGTTACAACTAAAATACTGAAATAGCACGTTGTTACTGGCAAAACACAAAGTGGGCTGTGCTTACCATAATTATGATCATTAGAAATCTTTCAAAAGAAAAACAAAGTGTCTCCCTATAGAAACATGTTGTGAAGAATTTCTCCATTTTCCATCATACAGTTAAATGACCCCTTTCATTTTTATTGTACATAATCTAGAGATTCAAAAGCGGTCAAGTGTTTGAGGCATCATTCTTTCTCACTTAAATTTATTGCTAATGATTTCATTATTCTTTTGTTGCCCCCTCAACCCCCCCTCTCCCGATCCCCCCTTTTCAAATCTTACCCTAGAGGCTCAGGACTGAACACCATTTTGCCTTTAAATGGAACACTGATTGTTTTTCATGTTTATTCACAACCCACGGGTCAGCAGCCTCCTATAATCTCCTGTTTCTTCCAAGGACAATTTGGGGGATATCATGAATAAAAATGATCTTAATAATAATGCAGTGAAAGGACCCATGGCAACTATGAATACCATTAGAGTCTGATCAGAGGCCGTTAGTGTCACATTTATATGGCTAGAGCGAGTATAGGGCCTGCATGAGTGACTCCAGAGGCTGGCTGTTTACACTCTTTTTTCATTGGTTCTCTTATATAGTTTGTCATCCTAACAGTACTGTATATCAAGGTGGGCTTTCTATGGCATAATAGAGGTTTGATCACTAGAGGCATTGTTATGTGTATTTGTTTGATATAAAGTATGCATCTTACTTTTCCAGTTTATCTCAGATTGATAATATTGAAAAAGAAATATAAGAGAAAGTCATTGTGCCTTTGAAAAGTATCTTTACTGTGAAGCAAGCTGCATGGAGCAGAAAGAGCAATTTGCCTCCCTCCAATACCCTTGACCTACATGGTAAAACTTCCAGGGGAGTAGAGAATTAAAAGTAAGAGAAAAATACAATTATGTGCAGGAAAAAACATGTTAGGTGATCAAATATAGTATTTTCCTTGAACTGTAGGGTAAGGGGATGACTGTTCCCACAATATTAACATAAAGAACAGGAAGGACTATATACCAAGGGGTATGTTCTACCTGCAGAATCTCATAGGAAAGAAGGGGTTACCACAAAGGTTGTTAGGACCTTACAAATTACACATACTGTGTCTTGATTCTGACATTCTGGCTGTGTGAAGTTAAGCTGGGAGCTATTAATAGGCATGGATTGTAGTTTTAACAATGCCAGTGGTTGGTTTCTGTTAATTTGGTATAAAATTAATCCTGAGGGCAAGGACACCTTGTCCCAATATCCTTGTCATATTCAGCCATTTTTTAAAAATTTTGAGTATAACTGTTTGCACTCTTCCAAATTTTGTATATTTATTCTCTTCTCTTGACTTTGAGGTCTCTGTTTTAATAAATCAATGTGCAATGTGCAAGCAACAGCCAACTGCGCTATGGCAGTGGGGTGAGATGAGAAAGAATTCATTATCATACATTATGTGTCATATATTATGGGTGTGTTAGGGGTTGTAACAATCATGGCCAATCTCAGTTGTTTCTTTGATCTCTTTAGAAGCAGCGGCTACCCAGTATAATGTATTAACAGTATAGATAATTGTAGACAGTCGTAGAAGCTTTCCTCAGAAAAAAAATATTCTATTTTTACTGTGAAGTAAATTCACTGGTAAAGCGAAGCTCTCGATTTACCAGTCAATCTACGTCCCTACCCTCACCTATGGTCACGAGCTTTGGGTAGTGACCGAAAGAACAAGATCGCGGATACAAGCAACGGAAATGAGCTTTCTCCGACGGGTGGCTGGCCTCTCCCTTAGAGACAGGGTGAGGAGCTCATCCGGAAGGGGCTCAAAGTAGCACCGCCACTCCTCCACATCGAAAGGAGTCAGTTGAGGTAGTTCGGGCATCTGACAAGGATGCCTCCTGGGCGCCTCCTGGTGGTGGTGTTCCGGGCATGTCCCACCAGGAGGCAGCTCCAGGGCAGACCCAGGACACGCTGGAGAGATTATATCACCTCGGCGTTCCCCTGGAAAAGCTGGAGGAGGTGGCTGGGGTGAGGGAGGTCTGGGCTTCTCTGCTTAGGCTGCTACCCTTGCGACCCGGCCCTGGATAAGCAGAAGAAAATGGATGGATGGAATTTAATATATGGTAAAATAGACAAGAAAAGACTACAAAGCACAAGAAAAAAAGTTTTTCTAGCCCAGCCCAGGTTTAGTGCTGATCTTAGAACTCCAGTTCTGCTAACTAATGCGGATTCTGCTTTGATCTTCTGAAGCTCACAAGAATCCCACAAAGTAACAGTAGTAGTGTTTTTACAAAGAAATATAGTTTTTGGCATATTGCTGGGGTCAGACATTACACCCTGGCAATCTAGCAAAATGGAAAATGGAGCTTTGAAACCTGTGGTTAACATTGTGAAAGAACAGTAGATATTTTAACCCAACCAACCAATGAACATTTGCTAAACCTTTCCTAATAGATTGGGTGCTTAAAATTAACCAAAAAAGATGCCGGTATAGTTCAGTGGGCTGAGCAGGTGACCCATATGGTGAAAAGCTATTGAAAGAGCCCAGGTTTGGTTCCGCTGTTCTCTGCCCCTCCTTTACTGTCTGTTCCACTCTCCTGTCATAAAAATAATAAAAGCCACAAGTAAATCTCTAAAGGAAATAACCAAAACAGTCAATGTGTTTGAGCGTTTGCGGGACCTCATCACCCACCTGCATATTTTAGGACCAGTTCAGTCATTCACTTCTCACCAGGTTATTACAGCTACTAAACTGATAACATGGTCAGCCTCTTCTTTGGTTCTTTATTGTTTAAACTTTGTTACTTATCTCTTGTCACCCTGCTTCAGATTCTCTTCAATGTGTCAGCCAATGTTCCTGCTGGTGTCTTTGAGTTCTCTGGAAAGATTCCTCTAGATTTAATAAACACCTCCTGGAAAAGACTCAACTTGCCTGCCCGCTCCACTTGGAATGAAATCCTCAGCCAAACCATAGCCCTGTTCCACTCATTTCAGTAACTCACCTTAGCTCCCCTCATTGTCAGCACTGTAGACAGTTCAACTCTCTACAATACATTAAATAATTTGTTAATAAATCAATTAAACTTACCACTTTTTCTGCATTTAAGTCCACCAGTTCTGTAAGATTATGAACATAATCTTCCTTCGTCACTACAATAAAAATAAATAGCATTTTTTCAAAATTTTACATAACATTAATAGTGACGGACCCCTTTTGGTAAGTAGGAGCAAGTCATGCCAACACAATGTCAGAATTCTTAAATAGTCTTAAAAAACTCTTTAAGTCTTGCTCTCAAGAAGGTTTATGGATTTATCCTGAACAAGTATGACATCACTTGTCATGAACTGATTTAGACATTGGTATTCAGCTCTTAAGATTCTTGTTTATAGTAACATGTAAGAATTACAATGACAAGTAATTCCATTTCAATTTTATCTGTAGATTGACCTATTCTTTCTTAGTGTATCTTATCAAAGACTACATTATAAAGCAAAGCCAGCTGATAAAAAGGTCTTTCACATGAGCTATTAAGAAAATACAGTGTAATTAAGGGGTATCTCATCCAAGGCCCGGGGGTACCTGGCTTAACCCTAAAGTGAGATAAACACAAAACCCAGTTAAAAGCAAGTTTGCAGATTAATTTGTCTGGTTAAACCATCTGCCTTAATTATTAAGTAATTAGCTACATGTAATTGCTGCCTAACACCTAGGATTACATCGTATTTGGAATGCATTAGCTGCCTCAATTAGAGCTGTGTTGGATAAGCCAATACTGTGTACAGTGGGGGTTACAATATCTTTTCATCCCCTTACACCCTATACCCTGTTTTCCTCATTTCAACATCTTTCCTATTCCTATCCTTTTTTTTCTTTTTTTTTCTTTTGTTTTTGTGAACAAGATGTTATATCAGACCAAGAGAAATAATTCTTAAGATCTAAGGCCTCTTGATGGGCAAAAGTATAAGCCATTTCCTGGTCTGAATACTTCCCAAAATCAAACAAAAACTGAGGCACTACTGAGGGTTTAAAATGGTTCAAATTATTTCAACTACACTAGAGTAATGAGTGTAACTGTTCTTATATTTGTTATATTCAGGTGTAGCATCCAGGCATCTATGAAAAAAAAGTATTTAGGAGATTGAAAGGATTTGTAAATTGGCAAAAAAAAAAAATGTATGTATGTATGTAGTAAGATTTTGATGGGTAAGTAAAAGTTAGGCTAGATGACAAGTAACAATTGGCTAACCAAGCTATTCACAGCGGGACTGACAATTTGAAAACTTGTAGGGTGCAGGGAGGTAGCCATGACAGGTTTATGCCCCTGAAATTCTAATATGCATGTTACAGGTTAAAGCTAGTAATCACACATACCTCAAGCTGAATACAGTTAAATATTTTTTTATCTTGGAGGCGGGTGGGCATGATATCTATGCATGTACAAAAGTGTCAGCTCCTTCTGCACTGTGCCTGCCAATCAGCAAGACCCCCTTGCCCTTCTTTCATTATTTCCTAGCAAAAAGTTTTGGAAGAACCCTGTTTCAGTCAAGATGTTATTATCAGAATCCCACCACTCCTGGATCTGAATCCACATGCTGTGTGTGATGTTTTGTTTTGTTTTGTTTTTTGTGCATATGGGTCAGCTGAGAACCACACTGAAACTGAACATTCACGTAGTTTTTTCAGAGTGAAAAAAAAAGTATCAGAATTGAGCACTAAGGCAAGCCTTGCACTGTGAATGTAGCCTTAGACCTGTATCAGGTCCAAGGCCAGACATTACCTTTGGAGTACAAGCGTAATTCTCAATGTTTTTTTTACACAAAACATTTCACACATGCAGCATGGATGCTTTTGCAGATCTTCTCATCTTTTCACTTCAGCTGCACTGCATTTGTGCACTGAGACCTTGAAGCCAGCTTGGATCTCATATCTCTAGACCTACAGATATTAACCCAGACTTCAGGCCAAACAGAGATGGCTGATTATCAGAGGGGCTTTGGCATGGATTGGGGAACTACAGAACCAGGAGGCCCATAAAGGAGATAAGATGGGGTTTTATGGGTTAGCTGAACAGTCCAACATACCCTAGAGGAATCTGTGAATATACAGAATGTGTGCTTGTGTGTATTCACATACAGATATGCTGTATGGCTAGGTGTAAGTATTATATTTGTTTTTATATTTGTGTGTGTGCACATTGTGTGCATTTTAAGATTTAGTCACATACATCTTTGGTATGCCCTGAAGAATATGAATTCACTGTTTGTAAGCTGCAAGCTGCACTGAAAGAAAGAAAGAAAAAAAAAAACAGGGCCAAAAGTCTGGCTTGCCTCAAAAGCTCCTTTTTTGGCACATGACTAACTTGTACACACTGTCCTATGTCAGTCTTACTGTCAAGGGAGTAAGTACCCCAGTTCTGACAACTAGTATATCACCCATTCAATTTCCACTCTTGGCAAACAAATTATTTATCATGCCTGCACACATGAGAAACATTCATGATAACATGTGGTTCTGCTTTTCTCAAATTCACATTGAACACTGTCATACTTCTTCAAAATGTAACCTTTAATCAGGCAATTTTGGGATGACTAATGGAGGGAAGGAAATACATGGCAGATGGCTCCACCTTCAATGGGCAAACTCTGGCCCTGAAAAGTTAAGCCAAAGTGGATGTGCCAAAAATTCCTTGAATGGCTACATGAGGCTGGCTCTAAAAGCAAGTCAGTCAATTTTCTTGATCTCTTTATGCAACACAGGGTCACAGACCTAAACTGACCTGGAGAACATGTAAACTCCACACAGAAAGGTCCAAGCCAATTATGAGGTTCAGACATGGAATGTCTTTCTGAGTCAACAGCGATAACAACTGCACCAAAGTACCATCACTAAAAGTAAGTCAGTTCCTATAAACCCCCGTATTTCCCCCTTTGTGACAACTGTACCAGGGAACTTTTTTTTTTCTAAATCTCCCCCATTAAAATTGTATTAAGGCTTTAAGTTATGAATTATTAGTGGCATGGCAACTTTGAGTGAGTGCAGAGGCATTCTGCTCATTGTTACTTCAGGTAATCTGAGTGATTAAGCTGGACATCCTCGCTGGGTTTGTGGTGTTGGTGCCTTTTGTAGAATAGAGTTTTGTGTGTGATCATTTCCCACCTTCCAAGAAGTCTTTGCTCAGGTTTGCTTTCTAAGACTGAAATTCTTGTACAAGAGTGTCATACATTTTATTTTATTTTAGCCCACTGGATAGCATGATTTTTGGACTTTTCATAATGGTCAATTTAAAAAAAAGAAAGAAAAAAAAGAAGCAATAATCATAATATCACAGTGGAGACTCTTTTACTGTAGTTCACAAATCAATGAGTGACATCACTGTGGGCTGGGGCCTTTCTGTGTGCAGTTTGCATGTTCTCCCTGTGTCTGCGTGGGTTCTCTCCAGGTGCTCTGGTTTCCTCCCACAGTTCAAAGAGATGCAGTTAGTAGGGTTAGATTAATTGGTGATTCTAAATTGGCCGTAGGTGTGAATGTGAGTGCAAATGGTTGTCTGTCTCTGTTTTAGCCCTGCAACAGACTGGCGACCTGTCCAGAGTGTACCCTGCCTCTCGCCCTATGGCAGCTGGGATAGGCTCCAGCACCCCTGTGACCCTTAATTGGATAAGCGGAAGAAAATGGATGGATGGATGGATGGATACCACTGTGGCTGCATTTATCTTTTATATACAGTTTGTGGTTGAAATGAACCTCTATTATCCTGTAAGTCTCTAGTGTCATTTTGTTTAGCCTTGACATGCATTCTCAACAAATTAGTGGTTTGCTACTTGGCTTTAGGGCTTAATGATGTGTAGAATGTGAGTAGAGCGTGGTGAGTGGGTGGGTGTCTTGGTCTGTGCACTTGAGATACTATAGTAAAATAAGTGTTGTAACATCATTTTGACACTTAACCTAATCTTTGAAATAATTGAGTTTGACTGCGTTGACTTGGTATGTAATGACATCAAAGACATGCACTTAGCCCCATATTTGTGCATCTCCCTTTAGAGTTGGCACCAGCATTTGGAAAGCTTTACCATCAAATTGCTGCTCTTGAGTAAGAAATGGAACACAGCAGGGGGACAAGTAGGTTGGGAGTATATTTCTCAGCCAAACTGAAGGTCTCAGCCAAGCTGAAGGGCTCAGACAGCTACATAGCAGATTATTTTATAACACTAATCCTGCACATGCACCTGCAACTAAACGTGCACCTGCAAATTCTGCCTGTAATCTGTTTGTAAAAAATAAATAAATAAAACAACAAAAATGACAAAAAGAAGGGTATTGGATATGTTTTGCTTAGCAACTCCTGATAATACAAAAAAGAAAAAGTATATTTTTAGAATGAAATTTTCTTTTTTAATGTGAACCTGCTATAAGATGACCTGATTCTGATTATTGTGCTTATCTGGTATACAGTAAGATTCCCAAATTTTGATTAGGCAGTATAAACTACAAAATTTTAAATGTTTGCTTTTAAAAGAATTATATTTGAATTATATACACCTAGTCAGTATAAGTCCATTATTAAATGGCAATGTGTAATGAGCTAGATCTTTGGGGAGGACAGAAAGTAGCACCACTTGTGCTAGTGGGGAATTCAGACAATTATAAACTACTTGGAGAAGGCACACTGCAGATGGTTACTGTTCCATTACTCTCCTCACCTGGCCACAAGCTGGGGGTAGTTAATGAAAGAATTTGATTGTGGTTACAAGCACTAAATGAGCTTCCTTCAAAGGGTATCTGGGCTTAGCTTTACTGATAACATGAAGAGCTCTGTCATTTGGGAGGGGCTCATTGTAAAGCCGCTGGTCCTCTGCACCAAAAAGAACAAGTTGAGATGATTTGGGCATCTGACTAGGAAGCCTCCTAGACACCTTCTAGGGGAGGTGTTTCAGACGTGTCCTGCTGGGAGAAGACCCTGGGGCAGATCCAGGACATGCTATAAAGATTATGCCTCTTGACTTACTTGCAAAGCATAGGTATCCTCCTGGAAGAGCTGGAGGTGGTGGCCAGGGAGAAGGAGGTCAGGGCATATCTGCTTAGACTGCTGCCCCAACGGCCTGGACCCAGATAAGTAGCAGGAAATTAATGGATTAATGGATGGATGGATGGATGAATGGATGGGTAGATACTACTTTACTTTTTTATAATTTATATTTCCTGTATATTGGTCTATAGTTGGGGTGTGTTTTGCATAGACAAATTTTCAGTGTTAACACACTATATTCAGTAGCCACAGCATACTCAAATTATGCTGCTAAATAGATGTATGGAACTGAGACAACCATCTTGTCAGCTAGGAATACACAGCTAGACAGAATCAAAGGGCCTCATTTATAAAATAGTGCTTAGAATCCATACTAAAAGTGTCCATGCCCTCAAAATTCAAACATGGTGTGCTACAAAAGATAACCAAATTTATAGAATCACACAAACACCTGCAGGCAGTATTTAGCTTTCCACTTGAAAATATGAGAATCTAGATTTGCATGATATCCTGCCCTCTATATGCTCATATCCAACAATAAATGGTCAGTGCAAATACCCTGCAAATACCTTGCTGATTCAAGAGATCAGAGGAGAATGGCTAGATGCTTTGAGCTAATAGGAAGGGAACAGTAACTGAAATAACTATTTGTTACAACCAAGGTATGCAAAAGAGAATCTCTGAGCACACAACATCACATCCTGGAGCAGATGGGCCACAGCACAGACGACCACACCAGGTGGCACTCTTGTCAGCTAAGAACACAAAACTAAGGTTCACATAGGCTCACCAAAATTGGATGATAGAAGATTGGAAAACTGTTGTCTGGTCTAATGAGCCTTGATTTCTGCTCTAACAAAGGTAGGATCAGAATTTAGCATAAACTGCAGGAAATGGATCCATCCTGTCTTCATCAATGGTTCAGGCTGTGTTTTTACACCACTCTGCATTTAATGAGTTATTATTAATCTCTGACTCTCTTCCACAGCATGTCTTTGTCTTCCTCCCCTCATCCCCAACCGGTCGCGGCAGATGGCTGCCCCTCCCTGAGCCTGGTTCTGCCGGAGGTTTCTTCCTGTTAAAAGGGAGTTTTTCCTTCCCACTGTTGCCAAGTGCTTGCTCATAGGGGATCATCTGATTGTTTGGGTTTTCTGTATTATTGTAGGGTCTTTACCTTATGATATAAAGCTCCTTGAGGCGACTTTTGTTGTGATTTGGCGCTATATAAATAAAATTGAATTGAATTGAATTGATGGCATAATGGTGTGGGGGATATTTTATTGACACACTTTGGACCCCTGAGCTGTGGCATTGTTTAAATGCCACAGCATGCTTGAGTATTGTTGCTGATCATGTTCATCCCTTTATGACCACTCTGAGAATTACTGTTAAACAGTTTTTTGAAAATGACAATGCCAACCAAAAAAGTGCCTATAAAAATGTCAATAACAAAGAAATTAATTAATTGGAAAGAATACAAGTTATTGACTGAAAATGGGTAGGCTGAAACTTTAGCTTACAACTTACAAATACCCTTTTACAAAGCAAATTCTAAATGGCAATACTTTTATTTCACCAAAACCAAAGAAAATACTAAATCAAGAATAAATAAATTAACAAAAGGAACAAAAACTAATTTTTCATAAAAATGAGAATCTTGCTTCAGTCTTATATTTGTTTGTCACCTAATTTTTAAACCTTTTTTCAATTAACATATGAGCTACACAGTCTTGAATTCTCATCACAGCTATTCCATAAATTTACCCCTTTGATAGATATACTTTTTTTTTGTTTGTTTTTACTATTTGTTCTGATCCCTGCTTTTTTTTAAAGACATTGTTATGACCCAAGATCAGCAACCTTTTTAACCGTCAGATGACAGCCACCTCATCCTCCTCCTCTCCTCTTCGTCTCCACCAGTCCCAACAACCAGCATGTACTTCGTTGTTAGTTTTGTGTATATTCTTGAAAA